>CAEGAF010192483.1:0-11646 GCA_903067075.1 Micropoecilia bifurca | reverse complement strand
TGGATTTAACTCAGAGCAACAAAGCAGAACCAGGATAAACCCACAGGCAGGTCGGGACTCGCAGAGACACATTTTTGGGAAAACAAGAGAGCCTGAGTCACATGATTTACTGGGTAACTTTGTGTCAGAATGTGTGACTGGACATTTGCAACAACAAAACCAGTAAAACCAGCTTCAACAAAAAGTCAGTTGAAGGTGTGTTGAAAACAGACTTTAAATCTGTAAAAAAAAAAAACCCCATCCCAGCAGGCTTCATCTCCATCTGCTGGACAAGCCCAGATGTAACAGGCAGGATAATGTCAGCTTCTATGGTGAACAAGGTGTTTTCCCTTGTATGTATCCTTGTCTGCCAACGCCACCTAGAGGGTTTGGTAGACCAAGACTCAATTTTAGATTAATCTAATTAAAATTAAGCTAGCGAAGTTATAACGGTACGCAAATTGTCTTTCCACTTTTATGCAGATTCACTTATTTATTTGTTAACCCAGGTGTGGTTAATGCGGTTTTTTCTTCTTGGACTGCACAACTCCATCAAACTGTGATGAAGTAAAAAAAACTTTTTGCTTTTAAATCACCAGAACATTGAATGAATTTCATTTGGTTTCAATGCAACCACAGACGTCAGTTCTTTGCCTTTTAATCTAAAATAAAATAGTTTGAAAGCTCGGGGTAACTTCTGGTCAGAAATTTAAATTCAATAAACAAATCAATTCTGTGGTTAAATCCAGCTGCTCCATCTGCAGTTACTGACCAAAATTTAACCTTTTCTAAATTGCATCGACTTGGAGGTCCTTCATGCGATTATCTATAGAATTAATTACTGTGGACTCCATATGTTCAATAAAACGACCTCAACTTGTCCAGAACACTCATCACCCATCTATTGACCAACACCTGTAGGTGTTAGCACGCCTGCTTCCTGTTCATTTTGGAAAGTTTTATGGGTTTTTAATGTTTTTTTTTAAAGTTCTTAATTGTCCTGCCCGACCTTAATTATTTTAACTATTAAATCTTTCTGTACATGGGAGATCTCTGAGGTGAAAGATAAATAGTCTTTCTTAGTCATCATGACAGATCATGCTTAGTATGACAAAAATTCATCTGCTTTCAGCAAAAACTAACTATAAAGATATCATGTGCTTTACTCCGGATCTTAGTCAAACTGTGTGTCATTGGTTTTTGTTCAAAAGTCATTTTAAGAGTTGGTCCTGAAGATTCTTTGAGTCTTACTGTAGTGATGCTTCAGCAGACTCAGCTTTGGATTTAACTCAGAGCAACAAAGCAGAACCAGGATAAACCCACAGGCAGGTCGGGACTCGCAGAGACACATTTTTGGGAAAACAACAGAGCCTGAATCACATGACTTACTGGGTAACTTTGTGTCAGAATGTGTGACTGGACATTTGCAACAACAAAACCAGTAAAACCAGCTTATTTATTGTTTTTTAAAAGCTCTTAATGGTCTTGTCCCGGCTTATTTATCTAAACTATTAAGTCTCTCTGTATATGGGGGTCTCTGAGGTCATCAAATCAGGTTTCATTCAGATGAAGCTAAATTATTGGGGTGACAGAGTCTTTACTACAGCAGCACCCTGATGAACACCCTTTAGACCAGGGGTCCCCAAGTCCAGACCTCATGGGCTACCATCCTGCTACTTTTAGATGCAGCTCTGCTCCAAAATGTCTGAATTCCCTGACCAGTATTCATTCAGCTCTGTAGTAATGAGCAGTTGATTTGATCCAGATGTGTTTGAGCAGAGATGCATCTAAAAGTTGCAGGATGTTTGCCCCTGAGGACTGAACTTTACTGACCCGTTTTTTTCCCTGGGTGAACATAGGATTTATTTGAATTTTTCATTGTGCTGCTACAACAAAAGATTTTAAGGTTTTTACCGTACCTTTACCTGACTTTCTAAGTAATATGCCCAGCACTGTAGGTATTTTAGCCCATTGGTAACAATAACTCAAATTTCGTTGCTTAATTTGGTAAATCTCTTAAAATGTATTGTGACATTTGACACTTGTTCAGAAGTAAGTTTAAACAAAACAAACCAAAATTTTATTTGCATTTAGAGAAAGATACAGTATGTAAAACTTTGCTTAACCAAATTTGAGTCCTGAAATGTCCCCAGTAAACAATAAGACATAGAAATAGCACACAGTTAATTTCCAAAGCAGATTTCACAAATTTATGAAGCATAAGATTAAAAAAACTTGCAAAGCCAAATAACATATACACATTTGAAAATACCTTTATGTCCAACAGCTATATTCAATAAATTAGAATATTGGTTCATATGCGGCTTGTTTCTCAGATTAAAAGTGAATTTGAAAAATAACAAGAATATCTTTCTTTAATCCAACATTTCTATATTGAAAATATTTTTATTGGTCTGATGTCGTGTTATAATTTTAACTGTTGTGTTTTCATTAGCTGAATGACGATCTAAATCAACAGAAATAAAGGCTTGACAACATCAGTCTGTGTGGAAATATCCATCCATTTTCTTTGCACCCTTGTCCCTTAGTGGAGTCGGGAGGGGTGCTGGTTGTGTGGAAATATGTGTTTGATAATGAAAATGCATAAAATTTTCAATATTGTAATTTATTGAACATGTCTATGCTTAGATTGACCCCTCATTATGCTTAATGCTAATCACCAACACACAAATCTTAAAGACTGGATGTCTTATAACAGCAAGACAACATTATGCATTCTAAATTTACATTTACTGAATGCTCCTTTAAAAGTCCTTAAAGAACATTCAAAGGTTTATTAGAGACATAAATGCATCAGATTACATATCACACTGTAGTATTTCATGACAAATTAATGGAGGGCCCTATGAATCATACAGGTACACCACCATCTAGTTCTTGTTATTGTAGTCATTCCATATAGACAATGTAGAGGAACAAATAATTAGAAGCAACTTAAACCTTTACCCAATACTAACAGCTGCAGAAATATCACATTCTTGTTTCACCTTCAGGGAAAAGAAAACCTGCAATGTTACCTGAAAGACAGTCCAACTAAGAGTAAATGGAGAGAAGCTAAGATTCTTTTTAAGCACTTTTCACAGAGAAACGTTGACGTCAGGTTTCCTCTGGAGCAGAAGAGCTCATCATATAGGAAGACCTCAGTTCTATTCAGAATCTCTGACCTGACTGAGCACAGAGTCATCTGGCAGCTGGAGCTTCATCTAGAGACAAAAGAGACAAATTTAAACAGGTGAGCCGCGAGGAAGTGAACAGAGCACATACCTTACATCTCACATGTCCTCCGATCATCATAATGTGATCTAATGTAATCATCAGTGGCAGCTGAAGATTACATTGCCCCTGAAAAAATGGGATGTTTTTTGCATGGAACTATTCAATATGTTCATGCCTTCATCCTCTGCAATGGTCAACCATTTCACAGAGTCAGTGAGGATGTTGTAGCTGAGGATTACCAGTACAGAGATGGATCCAGAACAAAGTTAACACAACCAATGGGGATAGTCAATACAAGTCCAACATTTTGATGGAAATGCCTGTATTTCTCCATTTTCTATTGGTTGTTTTGGCTCAACACATATTTGTTGTGGGTGACAACAGTTCATTTATTCCATGTCATGTGATTACATAATAATCTTTCAATTGTGGAGAACTTGAAGGTCTAGATATAAAACAAGCTCAGACTTCAGCTATTACTTTTGTCAGAATTATATTTCATTAAGGTTTGATATGTTATCCTTTTACTTCTAAAGTGTGCAGATTGAAATGTTCACATGAAGATCCCCTTTTCTAACTAGCATCAATGTGTTGTATAGCTATAATTTTATATTTTAATCATAATTTGTGGCACAAGTACAATATCAAACTCTGTTGTAAGGATATCAAATAGATATTGACTTTGATAGATTTCTGTTGAAGCAGTCAACTCAATACAAGATGCTGCCATGTCGTTGTCTGTGGAGCACAAAGCCTTTAGTGATAGCCACAGTGTTCTAGGTCTGTTCTCCAGAGCTTGCTGTGTCGTACTCACAGGGGAAGAACTATCAGTTATAGTTAGGATGACTTTGGCTCTTCCAATCAGCCCCTCGCCTCTCATGTCAGCAGCTACCACTGTGAGTGTGTACTGCGGGTGTTTCTGTGAAGAAAGATGCAACTACTTATTTACAGTCTCCACTGGCACAAAAAGCTAACAGACTGCACAGAAATGCAGGATTGTCCAATTCTTACAACCAGCTTACAAATAGCTTCTTTCTAAACTGCATCAGAATGTAAAACAAACAAACAAAAACTTACCGTTCTAAGGGTTGTAATGCAAAAGGAAGTGCAACTAATCAATAGAAGATTGATTACTTCAATCTTCTATTGAACTAATAGAACTAATAGAAGATTGATTAGTTCTCCTAATCAATCACCAGTAGAGTCACCAGTACAGTGGTAAGATAGATGGAGCTAAACACAGGAGAATCCTGTAAAAAAAACCTGTTGGGTTTTATAAAAGGCATGAGCCTGTGCCATCAAATTCCAACCTGGTGTGATACAATCTACTAAATATTGACTCAGCTGAATATGTGACACAGTTGTCAGAGTTTTTATGAAAACATTTGAAAACCATCTGACTTATGATTTCCACTTCACAATTATGTACTACATTGTGTTAGAAATGTCCCACAAAACCCAAATTAAAAACGCAAGTTTGAAGTTGTGATGTGACAAAATCTGAAAACGTTTGTATGAATACTTGAGGTGCCTTTTACATCATCAGAAACATATTATGGATCTAATTGATTGATATTAATTCACTCTATCGATCATTAATTTTTACTAATTCTTAGTTTTATAAGCAGCAGGAATAAAGACAATAGCAGATCTACATCACATTGTACATCTCCCTGTTGTACATTATCACTGGCATTTTGGATTCCTTAAGTAGCCTGCACAGCAGAGGGGCAACTATGTTGAACTTACCTCATGGTGAACCACTCATGTTTTTATAAAGGAAAGTGGTAGCTTACTAGAGCTGTGTGACATTACAAAAGTGGTTGTGTTGTTTGATTAGACCTCACCTCTCTGTCCAGCCCCGTAGCATTGACTGTAATAAGCCCAGTATCCACATTGATTGCAAACATGCAAGGATTTGGTTCTTCGGGTTCTTGTCTTATAATGCGATAACAGACATCGGAGTTGTCAGAATTTTCCTCATCAGCATCCGTGGCCTGTACTGTCATCACCTCAAAGCCTAAAGGTAAGAGTAACAAATAGGAAATGAAACACAAAACCCTCTCAAGGTCCAGGTTACCACAAAATATAGAGAAGAAAAATACAAAATCTGAACTGAAATGCAGAATATGTTCTGCAGCTGAATGTTGCAAACACATTTCATAGATTTAGTACAATCTTCTGTGTCTATTGTACCCGCTGTCCGTAGTTATGAATGCGATAACAAATTGCTAGGAACACGGTAAGCTGGACTGTAGCTGAATGACTTTTCATTGATTCCAGTCCATCAGCCTGCTGGGGAAGATGCAGTTCATTTACCAGCTTCATGAGTAGCTGGGTGTACTTCGCTTCTCACCCATTGACCGCTGGAAAAAGGCACCAGCACCCATCCCAACCCCAGTAGGGATAAGCGTGTATTATAATGGATGAATGGATGGATTTTTGGCAAAAAGTCTAGATGAATATAACTTCTTGAAATACTTTGATATATTTGCACTAAAATGTTCTCAGACAGTGTTTTAATGAAAATGTATCTCTGAAAGCCATGGTACTGCAGCCATTTCCTGCATGTAGCAATAAACTATGAAATTATTTGTGTATTCCAGCATCCAGAATTTACTGAGACACTGCTGTGTTATGAGCCTGAGGTCACTGCAAACAGCCTCTTGATTTACCTGCATAGAGACTAGGTCTGTCATCGCAAATTTTGTCCCATACGTTACTGCAAAAACAACAATATTGTTGTTTTGAGACTATTTTCAAGTAATATAATGGTAATGAAAGAACATATTCTCAAAGATTAATAAACTTCCAATTCTAATGAACATATAACCCTGGAACTCAGACATTTTTAATATACAACATAAATAAAATAACAGAAACAACAAATAAAATCAATTATGAAGCCCTTTTTATTTCCTTTCAGAAAAAAGGGGGCTAGTTGAGACCAATGAATCAGATAGAAGATTTTTGTCATCCAGTTTTTGGTAGAAAGTGAGAGAGAGAAGAAAAAAACAGTAAATTATGCAAAAGGAAATTATTGATCTCATTTTAATTTGTTATATTATTGATTATTATGACAGGCTTAACAGAGAAGTGTTCAATAAACATGTTCTTCAAGCTCATATCAGATTGACAGTATATACCTTCAGCTGAGGACTGAGGCACTTCTCCCTCATAGGTGTCTCTGCTGAAAACTGGTTTGTTGTCATTCTGATCAATTACATTCACAATTATTTCAATGATCTCCGATGCTTCAGCTTGTCCTTCTTCCACTGCAAGTGCTTCTAACTGCAGAGATGCAATTATGTTTAGAACATCATAGCCCATTTCACCAGGAGAGTGTCAGTAACATTCATGTTGGGTTGTTTGAAATGATCACTTAAAAACTGTTTTGCAAAGAAATGTACGGTTAGTGTTTTTTGTTAACTTTTGTCAAAATAGACCGAAAGCTCCGGATGGCTGGCAACAGCGTTCCTGCAATTTTTGCTGTGAAACTTTGATGAAGTACTCCCAAATTTTACTTTGAAGTAGGGTTGGAGTGTGATGCTTTTTCAGCAGACAATGCAACTCGAGACTCTAGAGCAGTTACTGATAGCTACATGTTTTTACCATTCCTTAGACAGACGTGTTGGTGAGCTATTGTACACTGTTTACTCAAATAGTGTGAATCTAATTCACTTCCTCCTTCTGGAGGCCTTTGTGGAGGTGAAACTGGCTCACCTCATGAGGGACTTTGCTCAACATGGGAGTTTATAAAATGTTCCAGTCTGGTTTTCCTGCCTCATTTAACACTTTTTATCCAACTTTCTGTCCAAAATATTTTAGCGGTGTTCCTGCAAGACAATTGTCTCCATAGGTGAAAGAACAGCCACCAGGCGTTCGCTAATAAGCCCCACCTTCTGGACAGGCTCTAGTGTGGGGCCCCGGCGAGCCATGTCATGGTGAAGGGACACTAATTCTACTGATGGTTCTCATTATCAGGGGTCTTATGAGGGACCAGACCAAGTTACGTTTGTTTGGTCCCTCACTTAAGACCTGCCTGCCTTGGATGACTCTACTAGGGGTCACCGAGTGGTGGTAATAATAAATTAACAAAAATTGAAATAGATAGCAACACCACCTAGTTAAACTAGGAAAGAAAGGGTAATCGCAGGAGTGAGCAATGTTTTAAAAACAATGGATGAAGGTGACAATAATTTATTACAAGTTCAATACAAATGCAGTAGGCAAAAGTAAAAGCAGCACAATCAAAAAAAGCCTTCGGAAGAGATGGAAACAAAGTCTCAGCTAAAAAGGGGGCGTGGTCCTCTAGCTGGTGCTCAAACCTAGGACATTTTGTGTGTAAATTATTATTACTATTATTATTATTATTATTATTATTATTATTATTATTATTATTATTTTAAATAATTTTATAATTGTTCCTCCATATTAATATGTCCTCAGTTGTTTTATTGATGAATTGACAGGGTTGAACACTGACCATCAAACATACACTGACATACTGGTAGACAGCAGTATAAAGGTACAGAATATCTTACTGTGTACTTGTCCTGGTTCTCTCTGTCCAGTTCTTGTGTGACTTCCAACCAACCAGAGTCGCTGTCTATAATGAAAAGGCCTACAGGCGGCTGATCAGCTCCTGGACCACGGAGCCTGTAAATGATTTCCGTCACTGTACTTCTGTCAGAGCGAACCTACAAAGCACCATCAGAACTATTAAACCATTGTGTGTTTCTTCGCACAGTTCTTTTTGTTCAGAAGTATTTACGGTCCATCTACCTCTCACCTGAGCAAGTTTTAGAGGAAACGGTCCTCTACTATTCTCAGCAACACTGAGGGGAGGAATAACCCAGCTTCTCTTCCTTCTCCTCATCCCTTCTTCAGACTTTGAGGAAAACAGAATGTCATTTAAAGAAAACAGACATAAAGATCTGCCGCAACTTATGGCAAACATTTAAGGACAAATACTTCCTCCAGAAGTCCAGTCTGCTATGTTCCTTCATGTGGACACTTCACTGTTGTGTCTCCATGTCAGTGTGTTGTAAAGGTTATTTATACTACTCAACCGCCTCCACTTCTTCTCCAGCAATGCAAATAGTGTTTGCATCGTTGGAGTGTCTTTTAGGTCAAACATTCTTTTGAAATCTACAACAATCTCCTCTGTCAGTCCAACTCCTTCCAATCTTGATTTTCAGATACTGTCTTGATAGGACGCTGCTAGGAAAACCCAGAAGTTGATGATATTATTAGTCTTGTTTGGTCAATTTACAGATTGGGTTTCGTTGTATGTGTTTTCTGAAATAATTCAAAGAGCAGAATTGTCATAAAAGCACCACATAAAAGAAATGAGTGCCATAAACGCGTTGTATGCGACTGTTATTGTGCTAAGAAAATTATAGTGTTGCAATGCGTAAAAACTCACTCCTGTTTGTCTTGTTTATCTACATGAAAGCAAGACAAACGGTCAGTAAAACAACTTGAAAAACCAACAGAAACCTTGAAAAGCCACAGAAAAATCAACAAAATCTGAAATTAAATTCTAAGTAACAAGTTCTTCCAATTCAGTGGTGCCCAAACTCGGTCCTCGAGGACCGGCATCCTGCATGTTTTAGATCTCTCCCTGGTGGTAGTAAAAGCCTTCTCAACAAGTCAATGCTCTTCTTAGGCCATTTAATGAGCCATCATTTGATCCAGGTGCGTTAAACCACAGAGAAACATGCAGAGAAACGTGGTGTCCAAAGTCGGTCCCTCAAAGAATTTGGACACCATTGTTCTAACTGAACCTACTGGAAGATGTAACAGATTTGGGAACATGTCCTCTGAAGAAGAATGATGAATCTTGGGATCTGCATCCCTCCTTCTCCTCCCTCCTCTTTGTGCAGCCTAATGAAATGCAAAATGGGAACATTGATGCTAATTACTGTTTTTACCACATTTTAGTCATTTCAACATATTAAACTCTTTGTTTTCAAATTGTTCAACTTTTTGACATCTGGCTGTCACTTCATCTCTCCACACCTAATGCCAACAATAAAACTTTGATATGTTTTGTCCTGTATGCATTTTGTAGAAGGTTTGTGGGTTGTACTTACAGGAAGCTCGGTGCCAGGAGTTACAGAGATGATTACTTTTGTTAATGCAATAAGTCCCTCTCCACTCATATCTGCTGCTTGTACCTCCAGGGTATACTCAGGGTATTTCTGTCAGGATATTCAGACTCATATATTAATTTATTTCAAATGAAATTACAGGAAAGAGTTCTTTTAAAATTTTTTAAAGATTTACAACATAGTTTGATAAGTTAAAATCAAACTCGATTTAATCAAATTCAAATTAAAGAGCTCTCAGTGATTACATGTAGTTACATGTAGTAGCTTAATAATAATGTCATGATGTCACATCTATCAAATGTTTTCTTTAGAAACCAATTTTCCACAACAAATTACAAAAGGGGAAAAAATTATGTTTGTTCAATATATTCAGAAAATTATTTAAGACTCTCTATTTATGATAACTTAAAAGTTTTTAAAAGCCCACCTGTCTGTGCAGTCCAGCAGCACTGACTCTGATAGCTCCAGTAGTTGGGTTTATGACAAACATGGATGGACTTGGTTGCTGAGGTTCCTGGCTCACAATGCGATAACGGATATCTGAGTTGGCACTGTTTGGCTCATCAGCATCTGTAGCCGTAACCTTCATCACCTCAAAACCTGAAGATAAGAAAAAGAAATTAAATGCATTTCTCAGAAGATGGTTGCAGTTTTTAACTTCTAATAGGCCTGGACGAACTACACCCTCTATTTAAGACGTCACAGAACCTTTCATTCATTTATTCAAAGGCAGAGAGGTAACTGATTCCGGAGGAAACTTCAAATGTTTCGTTGCCCAATGTCTCTCTCCAACTCATTCTGGAGGAGCTGAGGTTTTTCTCAGATTAGACAGAAGCTACAGTCCATCAAATGACTTTTGACTGCTTCAGAGCAGATAAATCCTGAGTCTGTCTAGTCTTCTCCCACTCTGTCTTGCCGCCCCTCATGAACAAGACAGTAAGATTCTGTGACTGCTTCAGCAGAGACGTATGCCTAGTCTGGGGAGAGAGAACCAATGATGGTCTTGCACATAAAGTTACAGATCTAATTGGTGGCTGGGCAAGTAATAAAACTGCCCAGTTTATTGATTTGTGACCAAAATCATGAAATTATTCATCTTTTCATGTCTGTTAAAATTTGTGAAGCACAAAGTAAAAATATTCTAAGAGACTATTTCTTATTTCCAAACAACAATACCTATTGATGAAGTCTCGGCCACATTTCCCAAGAAGGTGAAAATAGGTCTGTTGTCATTCTGATCGATTACATTTATAACAATCTCCATAGGTTCCTCAGCAGAGGTTGAACCGACCGCCGCAGCATGTACCAGTAACTGTAAACACACCAATGTTAGTCCATTTGTTCATTTAAATAAAAATACAAATTCTTCCATTGTGTAAAAAAGAGGGAAAAAAGTGTTAAGTCCTACATCCCAATATTACATCCCAAGACAGTACATTTGTTAAGAGTATGAATTTTAGCAAGTTTGGATTATTCATTTATATTTATATCTTTTTTTTTTTTTTGCATAATGAGATCTTCAATGAAGAACTCTTAATTTAATTGTTTAAATTTTGGTAAATGCTAAGTGTGCATCCCATTTTTCTTCTTGTCTGGTCGCCAAATGATTTGAATGCTTACCTGATATTTGTCTTGTTTCTCTCTATCCAGTGTTTGTGTTACATACAGAGAACCAGTGTCTCTGTCCATGGTGAAAAGACTAACAGGATTCTGGTCGGCTCCTGGACCAGTGATGCTGTAAAGGATCTTATTAGTTTTATCAGCATCAGAACGAATCTGCACAAAACAAACCCAGAGTGTTAAAACCACAGACACAATTATGTTTACAATATTTAAAGACAGCCTCCATAAATGTCCAAACCATTACAGCCTATCTCGTCTTTAACCTGAGCTGATGGAGATTTCTGGTCCTCTTCATTTAGTTCTCTAGAAATAAAAATCTCATACTCAGCTCTTCCACCTATAGCTCCACTTTCCTTTTTGTTAATGCCACCATCTCCAAATTATGTCCCAGTTTTCACTGCCAATTACCAGTGGTGGGAAGTAACAAAGTACAAGTACTTCGTTACTGTACTTAAGTACAATTTTCGTGTATCTGTACTTTACGTAAGTAGATTTAATAATGGATACTTTCTACTTTTACTCCACTACATTTTACAGTAAGTATCTGTACTTTCTACTTCACTACATTTCTATAAATGTGTCGCGTTACTCGTTACATCCATGTCGCATTGAGTTTATTTGTCCCTTAAAATGTGAAGTTCGGGGACTTAAGGTGGCGCCGTAAAATCCAAGCAATAACGTCACTTACGTG
>CAEGAF010192478.1:0-34656 GCA_903067075.1 Micropoecilia bifurca | reverse complement strand
AATGAATATAATAAGGAACATTTTTACACCTTCTACATTTTTTTGTTTTTTAGAAATCAAGGCAGTTTTACTTGAGATTATTGCATGGTTAGATTGCTGAACCGCTCCTACTCAGAAGAGTGAGATGATCACTTTAAAAAAAAAAAAAAAAGACAGAAAATCTGTGCCACATCTGTATGAGACAACAGCACGCCGAATCTCTCAGCAGCTCAGGATGCCGTTGTGTTTCTACCTGCACAGGTGTTCACAGGTTTGAAATGTGATAATGATTTGAATTGAAAAACATCAAAATAGACTTTCTGTGTCACAGAGCAAAGACATCACACAGCCAACGTTAAAATCAAGTCTCCACCTGCATATTTCATAATCGTGTTTGGTTGGTTGCTAACGCACAAAGGTCACAAGTGATTACATCAAATGGACATTGATTCAAAGCCATGGATTTTTCTATTTACACTGTCCCTCCATAATTAGTTTGCCTAACCTTTTCCAAAACGTTACACACACACACACGTACACACATGTGCACGCACGATCGCAGAGGTAAGTCTGTGATTTACCACCGCGCCCTTACCAAAGTGCCCTTGTTGTAATTACTCTCCATCCAATATCCTGACCCTGATGATTGGCAAGTGCAGAATGTTCTAGAAGCCACAGACTTCGGGCAGGAAGTGTCTGGGACCTGCTCCTTTATCTCACACACACACACGTTGTCCTGGCGAGAATGAGAGCACGTCAGAGGCGAGGGCCTTGAGCACTTTGCTTCTGCTTCCATTACACTTTGCAGAGTGGGAGGATCTGATAGAACGTTACCCACATGAAAGCCATGATAATTTGCCCAGACTAACACGTTTCCCTCCTCCCCTGTCTGCCACGGCCTTTGGGTGCTGAGGTAAATAAGGAAAGCTGGAGAAGGTAAACCAGTCTAGCTCCAGTCTGGTTGCGGTTGGGTGATCTGTACCAAACAAATTGCATTACGGTTCTCCCCTCCCTTCTTGCAATTGCTCGGGTCTTCTTGTGCCTTTGGCCGGCAGTGTTGTCTGTCTTGAAGAGCAGAGCTTCTTTGGTAATCCAATGAAGGTGTGTAGGCGAATTTAAATACTGAACACAACAAACAGCATTCAGTAAACATCCCTGGGGGCGAACAACCACTATGAAGGCCTTCCTCTCAAACATCTTGCATTCTTCCTTCTGCTTGTTTTTGTCCCTACTATAGCCAACAGAAATGTGGATGAAGACTGATACATTAAATGCAAAACTTCTCTGTGTTTTTTCTGCCTTTCTCTATTTATTGAACACATTATGCATAACAGAACAGCTTCAATATAAAAACCGCTTAGTGAACTAAGCATTATCTGCTCTCATCAGGCGAATTCAAAGTGTGTGTGGTCGATGCACTTGGATGTTTATTTTTTATGGAAAGATTTTGAGTTGTTTCAGAAAATATGCAGGGAAGAACAAACACTCCTTAATAGAAAAAGGTAAGTTACAACAGTATTTTGTCTTTTAATCACCATACATTTTTGTTTTAAATTTTTCTAATAGTAAACAGCAACCCAGGAATCCAGTGACTTATGCTTTTTCAAAGAAATAATGACCCATATCTAGTTTAGATAGATAGAAAGATTATATGGAATATTATGTAGCTTGCTTTATCAATAAAATGTTTTGAGGTTCACAAATACTTTAAGGTTGAAGATTTTGGCCAAAGATAAAAAAAAAGAAAAAAAATTCGGCACCACTTGCTTCACTTGAAAGGTTCTGACATCTGTCTTGAGGTAAAATGTAGAAAATAGTCACAAAAAGACTGAAAGATATCCAGTACCGGATCGTAATGAACACAAATAAAGACTTTCAAACATCCATCTGTGTGTAGTTAATCTATAAATTCTGATTCACTTAGCGATAAAGTTCCTGAAATAAATAAACATATCAATAACATTGTAATGTATTCAATGGCTTCATATTTTTCAAGTACAATAGTTTGTAATGAATGAAATGAACAGGATGCATCTCCTCTGGTTTGTCTTTATTGCTGCATATTTGTAGGTCATAAATGAAAATTATTATCAGATCTTGTTTAACAACCCTAAAAAATGAGTTGATAATGTAAAATAATAATAATAATAAAATGAACAGCTGTCAGTCTTAGTTACCAAGAAGAGATCTATGATTTTCACTCAAAACAGCACTTTAGTAGATTTTGCAGGAATGATAACAGCAGTCTGGTCTACTCTCACTAGACAGTGAGTCACTATTTTATTATACTTGGGTTTTCACAAAGTTTCTTACAGGAAATCTGGGAACCAACATTTCTGGCTCAGCGTTGTAGCTCTTATTTGGGAAGTCACGACCTTGAACGTAGAGGAGTTTCATCCTTATCTTATCTGGTGAGTTCCAGTGTGGAGAAACTACAACAAGGCTCACATAAAGCTACAAGTGGAATAGGTAAAGTAAACACCTTTTGGGTTTTATAAGCAAAGAAGCAGAAGTTATTTTCTAAAATCCCACATACAGCAGTGTAAGTAAAAACACACATTTATGTTCAAAGAAAAAAGTAGAGCTCTAACAAAGTTGTAGTCTCCTGCATGATTGCTCGACGTGCTTGCTCAAGGAAAACATTTAACGACAACAGACCAATGAAGCTGCCTACAAGCTGCAGTGACTCAGAAAGGACAACTTCAATCATTTGCTCATGTTACCAACACTTACCAACACATTTTACCCCTGATTACACGAGATAAAGATTGTTTAATCAGACTCGAGTCCCAGGTCTAGATCTCAAGTCTTTGGAGCGTGGGATTAACTCAAGGCTGACATTGTTGATTCTGCGCATCAAATGTGATTCAGATTTCCTCTTTGGTGGAGAACCTGTCGCTGGTCGTTGCCGCATTCCTAATTTTTCTTTCCTATTATTCTTTCAAAATGCATTAAGCACTCTTAATGTGCACTTTGAGTGTGAGTAACTAAGTTTTAACAAACAAATTAACCTTTTTGGCTTTGAGACACTTTCAGACTGCAATTATTGATTGTGTGAAAACTTGTGACAAAGTGAATTCAGCACTGAGCAACACCAGTTGAAAAACTGTGAATAGCCACAGCTGGATTTTATTGTCATGGTATTTGCAGAAGATGAAACATAAACGCATATACGGCCTGCAAACCTCGATTTCCTCTTCCAGGAAAGATGCAAACCTGACATCACCAGGAGAGATGCTAATTGGCAATACTGATAAGAAGGAACAAACAAATTACCGGAGAAGATCTGAGATTTAGGATTTATGGCAACACTATTTGAGGGGTTAGGGTTAGCCATCTGCACTGATTAAATTAAATACTGTGATTTAAAATGTTCCTGTCATAACAAAGCATACTAGAAGACTTCTGGACAGTTTCTACAAATGGGGTGAAGCAATGGAAATTATGAAACAACTATTACAGCTTTCTTGTCACAACACAGAAAAACTACAGAATCAGGATTTGCTTAAGTCTTGAAATTAAATTTTGGGTGAGTGATGGAAAGTTTTCTCAAAGCCCATTAAAACCAACTTAATATTGCTAATTAGAAAAAGATTAGACAATTTTACAGAGAAAATAACTACTGGAAACTGTTCACAGTCTCAGAACATAGTCTGCTGAAATCGCCACCTATACAGATGGTCACATGAAGCTGATTTTACAAGGTTTCTGATCGAGATCGAGTCTTGTTGTCGACTCCAGCCTCAACTACATTGCGACCCAGGAAACTGAAGTGCAGCAGACGAAGCATGGATTGAGCTTTTAAATATTTATTTCTTTGTTCAGATGTGACTGTATTAAATATTAACACAGCAGATGCAAGACAGACAGTGTGCACTTTATAAATAACCTTATGCTGAAAATTGAGAAGAAGGGGTGAAAGTACAGACTGGACCCCTGAACTCAGGAGGAACTTGGAGGGCATTTTGGATTATAGTGCAGATGTACCGCTTGGATATTTTAGATTATTGCTTATTTGAATATGTAAACTGTTTTGCTTTGTTAAATAATTATTGTGTAATTATTTTTATTTTTAAATGTATCCATCCGCTTTCTTAAACCCTTAAGAAGTGCTGGTGCCGGGGAACACCCTGGACAGGTCGCCAGTCCATTGTAGTTTCAATTGTAAAATTATTGACGTAAAGGTTAAAACAAATAATAAACTTTTAAAGTATTCAGATATTCACTTTTTCCACATTTCCACTTATTACAATCTGCATTATTTTAAGTATCTTCTTCACAAATCAACACAAAAATAATCCACTAAGACAAGGTTTTGCAGATTTACTATAAACAGATAACCAACCCCCCAACCCCCATGCTCAACAGTTTTAGTTTCAGTTTCATTCAGTTTCCAGTAGCGCAGCCGTTGCACGTAAAGGGCCCGATGATACGTTAGGGGCCCGGTAATTGGCCCTGCCCCCGGCCCGACGCTGACTTGTTCCGCTAGTGGGTAAATGTGTACATAAATGTGATTTCTTGGTTTTATAATTTTTAATACATTTGTAAAACATTCAAAAACCTCATAGCACATTGTCATAATTGTGTATTTGTTTGCAGAATTTTAAGAAAAGAGATACATTTTTAATAAAATTTATAGTAAGGCTCTAAATGTGGAGAATGTGAAGTGCAGTATTCATGCTGGATAAAAAGACAATATCTTCTCTGACATTATGTCAAAATAAGTATTTTTCTTCTTAAATTAGTCTTTGGCTTTTGTTCTTGGGTTGATGTTCCTATTTCACACTAAAACAAGTTAATCAATGGGACACAGTTTCCGTCTCTCTTCTGTATGATGGTTGGGCATTCTTATGGTGTTTTCAGTTGCGTATAATAGTTTGAACACTTGAAATTACACCCAAGAATCGAGTAGATTTGTGGTGGTGCATAAATCTACTCTATCCCTTACCCTACCCACACAAAAAACAGAGGAGTGTGTTTGAGGTGTGCTGCAATTTAATCAGTGGTGTGAATGGACATATCAGAAACTCAATGGTTCGAAGGTATGGTCATATGAAAGTATGTAAACCTAAATTTGAAGAAAGTAATAAAATGTTTTCTAAGAAAATTCCCTCTCACACTCCACAGCAAATAGAAATAATGTTGGTAATTCTGACATGAGAGTAACGTTTCTCATTAATGTCAAACAATAAGAATAAAAAGGTTTTTTACACAGTAAATATTTGGTTTGATTGCTATGAATTCAGCACGTATGCTACCAAAGATCAGCGAGACGGATGGATCGAAGGATGCGTGTACGTTTTTCCATAGTATGTTGCTCGAGCTAATTATGCATCAGCTGCTTCCCGTTACTTTAAAGTTGATCCAACTTTAAAACAATACACTTCTGCCAATTTATTTCTTAGTCAATACCAGCTGCTCTGAGATTTCTAAAGGACCTGAGACACAGAATAAACATTCTCGGAAAACAAACTCTTGGTCTAAAACAACAGAGATAAATTATTCAGTTGAATCATAAAATACTAAGAATGGCTTCAGGACGCAGTTCTGACCAGGCCCTTTTCTTTTGTTCTTGCCTCATTGAACAAGCGCTAAAACATGTGAGCTTTGTCTTTTAAATTTTCTTTTAAATGTCTAAGCGGCAAACAGAATCATCACAAAATGATTCTTCCAGATAGCACATATGTCAACAAAATTGAAAAATGTAAAAAAAAAAAAAAAAAAACACAACTGGACTTTTTTTTAATATTTTATTTTCTGCCAGTTTTTCCACTCCATCACCCACCTGACCCTAATTCAGACTCTATTTGAGGTATGCTGTCCATCCGCTGTACATTGATGTGAGCTCTGAATGCATAATAAGGACTTGCATGTCTGGATGCCTGTGGTTGCACATGCACCCACATCGTTTGAGAGACTTCCAGAGAAAAAATTCTCAGCTCCTTTTTTATGTTTCATTCAGCACTTCATGAGGAAATTGAAGCTATTCTTCCTCCATCACTGCATAAAATAGTCCTTTTACTGCAGCACCAAATATCCCATAGTCAGGACACCCTGCAGCTTTCAGATTTTTTATTTTTAAAAAGAAGAGAACAGCGAGTTGATGTTTGTTTGAGGACTGTGTAAAATCCCCACACTGGAAGTCTCCTTGGGGCCAAACACACAAAGCATTAACTGTCAGCCACCAAGTTCCTCTGTCTATCAAAAACAATCTCCAAGGACTATTTAGCTGTCAGCCACCTAAGTACACCTCCCAGCCCCACTATTTTTAAACGAATTTGAGCAGAGCAGGTGTTGATTGACACCACAAACTCCCACTTTGCCTCCCACTGTCAGCATAAACACTCACTTCTTTCATTTCCCAGGGATGTGGAGGTAAGTAGGAAGATAACATTACATTACAGTAAAAGCAAAAAATAGACCGAGGAAAAGCATCAGAGATCGTTGCTGATAAAATACCAAAGCAGGAAGGAAGTTCACCTGCTCCTTTCCGCTCCACTCTCAGAGTTTTTTTTAAAATAGCAAAGTTTAAGGAACATTGGTGAACCTGAGAAACTGTTTCGATTTGTGAAGCATAAGTGGTTTCAATAATAGAAAGTGTCTGTGCTGCTGCAGAAAGGCCTCATTTCATTTACGTGTCTCGGCTAGAGCTTTGGAAACTTTGCATTTGACAACCTTGATGCATTCCTTATTGTTAAGCACATTTATGAGAATAATCTCTGCTGCAAAACTAAAGCTTTTTGTGTTGAGAAAACTATTCATCATGATCTGAAAGACTTTTAAGCACTTTTGTTGCTCCCTCCCCCTTGAACACACACACCCACACGACAAACGAAAGCTCCAAGGACTGTATTGATAACATGTCTGTCTCTTCTGGATGAGGGTAATAAATGAATGCTGTTGTGAAAGAAAGAAAGGAAAAAAGAAAGAACGAACCGCTAAAACTGCCGAAAGTATTCCGACTTCCAGGCAAGGGCGCAGCTTTTGTGAGGCTGACGAATGTGAAATTAGCTGTGAGAAAGCGAAGCGCGAGGCTGACGTGGGGTATGTTTTGGTGGGAGGACAAAGGCTGCGCGTGTGGGAGAGTAGAACGGCAACGTTGTTGTTTGACAAATGGTAATTATCTTTTTTTCTCCGACTTTTGTTCCACTAATTGCAGTTAATTTTGAAAAATTTTATTCCTGCTTGTCAAGACCAACTTCACAGGAACATAAGCCAAATAAATGACCAAATATAAGCACATCTTAAGCAGAATGTGGAACGCCAAGACATGTGGCTCTTGTGTCAGCTGGTTGCGTCTTAATTGTTTGATTGTTCCTGTTTTTGGGTTTCTTGTGCGAAAAGTTGCTTTTTTTAGCACATTTCCAAAGTGTGAGTATTCCATCTTTAATACCTGGGGGAAAAATGCTTTCTTCTCATCCATCCTTCAGATTTGCAGAAAATGAGGCATGGTTTGTAACCCAAGAGAAAATGTCTGAATACTTTCTAAACATATTGATGAAACCATGTTTTAACTTATTCTCAAGAACCCAACATACTGCATTGTCTGCTCTACTAAGCTGGTTGCATTGCTGTAGCTCTGTCACCTTGCAGCCAGACAAACACAAGCTTCCATTAAATCCACTTTGACTTCCCTCACATATTTAAAGTGTGCTGTGGTTTGAAGACGGTATTTATTTATTTATTTTTCACAAACATGGATGCACACTCTCACCTGACCGCCCTGAGAGGTCTAATAGAAAGAGCTGGCAGATGTGTCACAGGAACAAGTCACCTTCCCATCTGTTTTTCACTGCTTCTTTGCCAAATCCTTCCTCCCCTCCAGCAATCAAGGAAGGGATAAAATACAAGTCCCATTATGTGGAGGCAGCTAACAATGCATTATCAATTAGTCCCTTTGGCAACTGATCAATGCTCAGCAGGTGGTACACAGCTATTTCCTTCACTTAGGGCTATATTGTCATGATTCCCTTATTTCATTCTGCTCATTTGGTCCTGGAACTCAGACCAATCAGGTACTTTTTCTTCAATATTCTGTTAAAGATTTTGTTTAATTACTACGAGGCGGCTTTGGAGGAATTCAGCTGAAATTCCTCCGGTCTCAGACAAAGTGACAGTGATCTTTCACCACTTTCAGGTAAATGTCATCCGTGTGACGTTCTTGTAAAGGTAAACGCATCCACGTTGTGACCTACAGAGCTGAGAAAATGGAGAAAAACAAGTGGAGAGGGAGAAAAGCAGGTTGGGTGGAAGTTGGACTAAGGGAGGTGATTGGCTGCTATAATACCAGGGATGAGTACTGTGGTATTAAAACAAAGGTTACAGATCATTTAGGCTAAGCCTGGCTTATCTCCCTCTTAGATCTGAAATTAAATATGTCATCATATTACGATCCAGGATCCGGTTAATCAAAAGAAACATATTTTCTACAAATGAAGCCTGCAGACGTCAGATATGGCAGAAAAGCAACGTTATTACTTATTTTATTTATTTTTTTAAAGGTCTGGCTTTAAAAGAATTACTATTGACGTCATATGTGATATTTGAACTTCAGAGGATTGACAGAGGACAGGAGCTGATGCAAAGAAAAAAAAAACTAAATGTTATAGGAAGTGGTTATATTTTCTTCCTTTGTGTAGTTTTAAATGATTTCACCAATCTCAGAAAAGGAGTGTTGCTTATGAATGTGGGTATGTGTGATGCCACTGTAAACGATTTCATAAAGCACAACGCAAATGCGTCTCCGTCATCTTCTGTTTTCACCGAAGACGCCTTGTTGACATCCGTTTCAATCAACAAAGAAAAATAATATAATCTCCTGTCTTTATAAAGGCGGTTGCGAAGGTTTATTGAAATAAGAATGTGAAATGCATGCATTTTCCACCTGAGAGGGTTTGCTGCTGGGGTGACAATCCGAAGCGTGGATCAAAATCATTTCCATCAATGCTGGCAGATGAAATGCAAACACAATCAAATCAGTCTGGCCAATACATCGAGCCCACGCTCAAATGCCAATCTCGCTTCCCCTCATCATGTGTCTGATGAGAAATCATAGAGTGGGGGAATCTCCTAATCTATGCAAACACACTGTCAGTATTGATTTGTTCTGGAAGGGGGGATATTTCTTTATTAAGACTTGTCAAACGTCTTCTCTCGCCGACCTGGGAAAGACACGGAGTTAGCTAGCTCCCTCAGAAGCAGTCACAGCCGTACCAATTGAGATAAGTTACTGCAGACAGGTAATGAGAACCGATAGACTCGAGGACAGATCAATATGAGACACTGGATCCGGGAGGGGAAGGACAAATTGTGACATATTTTTCCTTTTGTCTTCTCTGAGGAGTTTGTAAAAAATAATAAAAAAAATCTCTTGTCTGTATGTGTGGTGTCCACAGCGATTGGGCAATATGAAGGGATGTAAACTGTAACTGAATTGTAGACACAGCCGGCTAGAGCTACTCTTTTGTCTTTGCTGCTGTGAATCAGGTTCAATAAAGCAGACTGTCTGATGATAGTGAGGTCATGTCTGAAATAGAGTCTTATCCACATGTCATGTTTTTTACTGGCTGAACTTTGAGGACTGAGCAGCACCGATGAAACACGCCTGCACTTCAGTCCTGGGTCTGTTATTAATTTAAAGCTTCACAGTCGCTTTGACATTTGACAGAGTCTGCTGCTACTGAGCATGGATGGAGTTCGCTAAATCCTGCCTGGGCTTTGCTGGGCTCACACTTGCAACAGAAACACATCTGATATTCCTTCAGCTTTGCTCTGCAACATTACTTTGGATAAATCTACAGCTCAATTTATTTCAGTCTAATAATCCTTATTAACAATGATTTGTAAAAAGATCATTGATATTTCCAGACTCAGCAACCATTCAAAGCTATGGCTGTAATTCACAAATGTTAATTCTGGACTCAAAACAACTAACGCCAATGGCACACAAATGAAACTAGGAAAGTTTGAGTTATTTTTGTTGTAGTTTTCCTTCTTGTGCCATCAGAATATGACATTTCCTATTAACAGACCCCAAACAAAGAGGAAAAGAAAATCAGTCAAGTTTAGTAAAAGTTGTGGTGCTAGGCTAGCAATAGCAAACAATAACAATGTAAATGTTCATTTTAACCCTTCAAACTATGAGGGAACATGCTCACAAACAAAATACTGTACAATTTTATCTATGCTGCTTTTTAATCAAAGATGCACTGTCAGTGTTTCCTATTAAGAATCTCAACATAAATACTTCAAACCTGCCTGGATTATGGTTTATTTACATGGCAGCCATATTAAATATGAAGCTCAGAGCTACTTGGATATCTTCAATTTTCCAAGTTGTACTTATGACTTTAGTGGGTGTCCTTGTTTCATTTTCATAAAATCTGATTACCTATTACAAATAGATTGAAAAGGGATATACATATATTTTTTAGTTCTGTTCATAAACTTCTTGATATCAAACACTATTCGTTGTCACATTCATTAATTTTGATGTTTATGGAAGAATAAATGTAAACAGAAATAAATGAATCAGTCCAGAAACTGTCAGACTTTGGGGATTTATTTAATACCAGTATATTAAATAGAGTATAATCATATGCCTGGTGCAATAAAGATTAATGTGCCGTTTGTTACTTATTTGTCGTAATCTGCATTGTTAGGATGGATTCATCACTTCATCACCAGTGTCAACTTGTAGAGTATTTTGTTAAAAATCAGTCAATCTGAACTGGAACTGATCCTTTCCAGTTCAAAAACTAATATACTTACATTACAAACTCTGAATTGGCTAACTGCATGGCGAACAAAGGGAATATTTTAAATATCTGCTTGACATTAGGAAACATTTATAATTTAACAAGCCTAAACGAGTAGCCAAATCAAAACTGGAATACTCTACACTAATAAATGTCAAAACATTGTTTTATTATTATTTCTGAAACCTCTCCTTTCTGTTTTCAAAACAAACAATAAAATAAATTTTTTCACTCCAAAATAGAGCTTTGAATCACACATCATTTCATCTTGTGAACTGGATGCATCGTTACAGCCCCAGTCTCCATCCTTTAAAATCCCTCTTTCTTAGGGGACGGCGTTGCCCTCGGCCAGATTCTGGAGCGATAAAAGCACTGGTTGCTTGGTAACAGGTACAAGTTTAGAGTCCTGCATGACGGTGATGACCAGGGCGAGAGGACAGACCCGACAAGCCTGTAGCGCACATATACATGTTGCTTTTGGGAACAGGGATTGGGACAGAGCTGTCGGTAAACTCCTTGGGGCACGAGTGACATTAAACAGCACGAGTGCCTGAGAGATCGATGCAGGTGCAGCCACACTTTTTGGAGCACCCCGTTTTCTGTAAAGCTGTGCAGGTCTACATATGAAACATTCAGCATCAAAGGCTGTGGAACCACAGAGTGAAGGCGGGAGCTGTGAGGAAGCCTTGAACTTCACAGGGTTTCTAAACATGGAGTCCCTCACTGCTGCGGGGGTCCATAGCAGCCAGCATGCCAGATTTGTTTCATAGACAAATAAATGCAAAATACAACAGCTCACACACACGCGGCAAATGGGGCATCATCATTAAATGCTAGCAGGGCGATACTGGGTTTGTAATCTGGTTTTCCCATAAACTCTGCAGTTTATAGCCTGCATCACGTCTCCTTTTATAGGGATGAAACAATTCACAATCTCCATGTCAAAGTAAAAGAGGAGTCTCCAGGATGTCACCCGTCTGATAGCAGCATAAAAACCTGGTCTTGCACATAACTTGCCTCCTTATTTGGTCGTAATGAAAAAGTCTGTAGACATGAAGGATAGTAAAGAGAAATTGTGGCAGCTGCATAATTTCAGTTAAACATGTACAGTGACAGAGCTGATATCAAATGTACTGCTGAAAAAATTACCTAAAATATTGCAGAAATATATATATATATATTTATATGTATACATATATACAATATATATACAGTATGTAAAATATATATGATCCACTGTGTGTATCAATGCTCATTAGGCACATTTGGTGTCTGCACACTGTACCAAATACTGCATCAAAGCAGTCCTTTGCGATCGCACTGTTGCACACACTGCGATGGTGGTTAAGATTTTATAAATCGTGCAGCTCCATTTTCTGCTATTTGCATCACTGTCTTCAGTGTGTTGATCTTCAGATTTCTGATGTCAAAGACTCAAGTGCATCTTAATTGACGTGCATGTCTCGATGTCGCCATTACAATTTCAATCCCCAATCTGCATCGGATGTCTAGTGAGATGATTTGAAAGTTACAGATTGTGAGCGACAGAGAGCGGTGAGGAGTCGGGAGGGAATGAGGAGTATCGACTCTTCACCACACTGTTTGGACACACCACAAATCCCCAAACAAGACAGGCAGAGAGAGTAAAGCCTTCTTTTAGCACTTCGATGAGTGTGAATTTTAAAAATTAATCTGAAGCTCAGCTGGCCTTTTAAGACTTCAAGGGGCCACTTTAAAGTTTCTAGAGTGCTTGTATTAGTTTCATTTCGAGATGGTTTTATTTTAATTATCTCTCCTTCCTATCTTCAGCATTACACTTTCGTTTTCTTTCGTCTGCATATAAAACTAAAAGCCCGCTGTCCAGTCACATTGCTGAAGGTCTGCATTAGTGTACGTCTCCATGGGAAAGTTTCCTTTTGTTTCTTCATTCAAAAGCTGACATTCTCATAGAAAACAAAACAGTCAAATGCTCACCATAGATTATTGCTTGCTGAAGCTTTAAAACTGTCTGTAGCTCACAAAAACCCAAAAGATTTTTTAACAACTTCATTTATATCAATAACAGTGACAAGGAGGTGGAATTCTTAATAAAAACTACGATGATTCATTTTTATTAGAATTGACTCTGACGCTGTGACATTTCACAATGATCATGCAAACTAATAAACGGCCTTAAGTGTGTCACTGTCAACTCCACGTACTCTGTTTCCATCTTTATTTACAGGAGGATGACTTCAAAACAACAACTGAATCAAACCGAGACTTCTCACACAAAAGGTAAAGAGATCGAGCAACAAAAGAGTTGGTGAATGGTAGCAGGGGTCTGGGGCTTGACAACAAGGGTTATTAAAAAGATGGAAGGTGTATTCAGCTCATCTTTCACCCACAGTCGATGTGCCTACGCAAAAAGTTACAGAAACTAAACCCTGTTGAAACTGTATCCCATTGCTGTTTGTCTTTGGCAGCATCAGCAAGCTTAGCTGCAGTTCAAAATGCACCTGATGTATCACTGTATGCATAATAGATTATGTTTTTTTTTTTCTCTTTTTGTTTATTTTGCTTATAAAGTGTTGGCTACATTTATTGGCACCCTTTGTAAAGGTGCAAAAATACCTTAAATAAGTCAAATATTGCAGCAGCACAAATTTACACAAAAAATAATTGAAATATCCAACCTGAAAAATATTTGGTTCCATCAAAATTACCAGAAATAAAGTTATGGGAATTCCATTACCCTTCCTAAAAAAAACGTTTTTCATACAGAATTTCTATTAACTTTTTAATCGTAATTAATGATTTTCTGCTTTCCTGGTGGTCAAGTATTTTGTAATCCACTGGTTAGAAGAATGGAAGAGAAACCATATTTGTCTTACTCCCCATCACAGTGAAGGAAATGCTAAGGGAGATTATAAAAGAAAAAGAAAAAGAAACAATACTTCAAAGCTCAATGTTGGAGAACTGCATCAAAGTGTGGTCCCTACATCACCATGACAACGCTCAGATCAGGGGTCTTAAACTTCACTTCTAGAGAGGTGATATTATGTCACTTTTAAATGTGTCCTTGGCTCAACACGGCTGAAGAAAAAAGCTGGATTACCGTCACAGCACGTGGTCGGGTTCTACACGGACCTGATAATGACTTGATTATTTGGATCAGGTGTGTTGATGCCGATACATTTCTAAAGGTAGCAGTACACTGGCTCCAATGATTGGAGTTTGAGACATCTTTGATTCTATTTAGACGTCATTCTTTTGTTTGAGGGGAGGACAAAAAAAACAACATTTGGCTCCACTATTAACAAGATAAAAGTTTGAACTCGACCCACCAAGATGCCTCTGATACACATCAGTCACAAATCTGGACAACTATAAGATCCCAGAAAGTAAGGATCGTGGAACAGGATGTTGTGGTACAAATCCATAAAAGCAAATATTGTGCAAAGGGTCTAGTCCAAACTTTCTTACGACGTACGCTTCAAGGTTATGAAATCTAATAGAAAAAAACTAAGCAGCGTCTTTTTGCCAAAGGGCAATATGGGGCATTCACATCGCTAATTGTGCCACTGGTGCTTTTATTAAAACAATGATTTTGTCTCCACAGAATAAATCTACTCATATTTATCAGTGTGAGATTACATTGGATTAATTTAAAGTCCTGTTTTACACATCTTTACTTTTGTAGGGGTGCCATATATTGTTGCATATAAAATTGAAATAATTTTGTTTTCACATTCATTCCACCTTTCATTCAACATTAATTGTTTTAAATAAGCTTGGAGAAGATATCAAATTCAGCTCCATCAAGAGGAAATCCTACAGTTACAATTATTACGTAAAAAGAGGCAAAATATATATGTATTGAATTGCAAACCTATACTGACAATGTCACAGCAGTTCCTATTTGCATATCTGTGTATGCGCCCAATCACTCGTCAGGCGGTGAATGGGTGGTTTGAATTTGCAGGTCACTTCTGAATCACTCCACTGCAGTGTCATACATGCTTGTGACACCAATGGCAGAGGTGGAAGGAGACTGCAGCACAACAAAGGGAAAAACAAAACAGGTCTCCAAGGTGATTGTGGAGATTTCTGAGAATGAAACCAATGTGCTTATTATGAGAGTGGCAGGCTAAATAGGCTGGAGGATGAGCCAGGAGTCTGTTGGAGCACAGTAATCGCCGGCAATTTTCAGACCTTAGTTTCAGCACACAAACACTTTATATAATGCATCTGATAGATGTTTGTCCGTAACTGACGACTGGAACAAATGGTCAATGCTGATATTGGTTCAAACTAAGCAGAAATACACAGCATACGAGTAGCGGCGGGCAGGTTCTGTGTACCTGTGGCTGGGTCGACAGTCCGCTCAATCAGGTGGTCGTCCTGGTGAACCCATTCTCCGTTGCACTTGAAGTAGATCTGTGTGGCCGGGGTCGAGCGGCAGGACAAGGTCACGGGCTTGTTCTTCACGATGTATTCGTCCTCAGGCTCCACCAGGAAGTGAGGCAGGAGGTCCAAGAACGCGGCTGGCAGCGCTGCCGTGGCCGGATGCTCTGAACCTTGGAGAATAAAAGAAAATGAAACAGAAAATGAAATATATTTCCAAGCTTTTGAAGTTGTGTCTGTGAGGCAGACACCGAGCCTATTCCCTGCCTCCTTGTTGTAACTGCTGAGCGAAGATCAAATGCAGAGATTCGGCGTCCTTGGTAAATTTCAGCTCATGCGCACGCATGCGGGGCAAGACAGTAGAAGATGGACAGACAAAGAGAAGGAGGAAGACAGATTTGTATGGTGTGGCGTTAGCAGCGACAGCGCTCAGCCTTGTGCGCTCCTGGCTGGGTCACAGGGGCAGCGCAGTCCGTGTCTTCAATTCGGCTCTTAATCACAGCCCTTTTAACATCAGCGCTGATGGACCAGCAGCCATAAATCCTGCTTCAGTGACAAGACTACTTCACACTGTGTTATAGTGCTTTTCTGCCAGGACTCTAACCCGGCCTACATTAAGCGCCGCACAGCAGATAGGACAGTCTAAAGATAAGTCACAGTTAAAACAGCCCACTGACTTAAAATCACTTATCTCAACGTGTTTTTAATTACTTAATTCCTCTGTATGATAAACTCAGCACATGGAGGAAGAAAGGGACAATACAGCAATGTGGGACAGCACTGAAACCCCCGGAAATTTTCATGATTTGTTGGGTTACAGCCACAAACTTAAATGTATGTTACTGGGATTTTATGAGACAAACCAACACAAACTGACAATTATTTGGGAAGTGAAAGGAGTGCTTTTTTAATAGTTTCTATTCCTTTAGCACCTCGCTTACTTCATGTATTCTTCACTTAATCTTTACACATAATTTATTGTTTATTTGTTTTGATTTATTCATAAGTGTGGATTACTTGGGCTTTTGACATCTGCTGAGAATTTTATGTTGCTTACCCATTAGAGTTTTGTATTTAAACAGAAAAAAACATGACAATGTTCAATGCTTTTTTTTCCCATATGTATTTACTTCTACTTACTTTTTTTACTCTATACATCTAAATAAGTTTGCAAAGCTCAGTAAGTCATCTCTACACATTCTGAGCTGTCGTTGCTTGGAAAATTCGCTACGATACAGTCTACGACAGACTTCTGTGCTTCCTAAAAATGTTTAAAACAAACACATGATGACACAAAAGTGCCTACAGCGCACAGATCCTTCCTCTATGAACACGCTTTCTCTTTCTCTAAACATATTAGCCCTGCTTGAGAGATAGGAAGCGGACACAGAACAGAGCAGAAAGAAGGGAAATAACCTCTTTACGCTGCCAACACACAGGGGAGATCAGTAAATCCCAAAATAAAACCCCTTTTAAAGAAGCGTAATATTAATTTACTGCCTTGAATCCAATATGGCTGACAGGCCAGACATTAACAACCTTCTCCATCACTCCCCGTGCAGCAGGAGAGGAAAAGGAGTCCACATTTCTCATAATGAAACGGCAGCACTCATCCTGACCTTTCTCTCTGCTGTTCCTCCCATGGTCCCTCCCCCACCGAGCCTTTTGTTCCTCCTAAGAGCACGTTGAAGCGTTGGGGATTACATGAAGTTGTGTTATAAATACCAATCTAGATAAATATGTTATCTGACAGTTGCTTCCCCTCTACACATCACATAAATGTCTTTCTTTCCTTGCATGTTTTTTTCCCCTTCGCTTCATCCTTGTGCTGAGTTGCTAATTCATCAGGATGAGATTCAGAGAGGCGCGCCGGCGCTGCTGTCGCTGAACCCCATTAATGTTTCGTGTACGTGTTTAACTCTTAATGAAAACTAAATGTTCTGTGTCCAATGAACGACATACATCACTCGCTGACACGTTGCCATTTTCCCTGATTTTCCCCCGCACATTTCCCGTATTGCACGCGTTTGCAGAGAAAAACATGGCAGCTCTTCTGCGCGTTACAACACAACCGCCTGACATTATTTACTCTGTATGCAAGCGTGTCTCCTGTCTCGTGGTGTCGCGGAAAAGGCCACGGTTTATCATGAATAGTGACTATAATTGCTCTAAAGTGAAGCCAAAACTTTGCTAATAAACAGCGGGGG
The DNA here is from genome assembly GCA_903067075.1 of Micropoecilia bifurca. Lineage (NCBI taxonomy): Eukaryota > Metazoa > Chordata > Actinopteri > Cyprinodontiformes > Poeciliidae > Micropoecilia > Micropoecilia bifurca. The sequence goes on along the minus strand of CAEGAF010192478.1, from coordinate 17,327 downwards.
AGCAGCAGGTCAGGCTGTTTGAAAATCTGTCGGTCCTAATGATGGCGGCTTCTTCTAATGTGTGACTTTCAGCTTTGTGACCACGACTATTAGTTGGCTGAGCTGACCTTCCCTCACACATCCCCTCCAAAAAAAAAAAGACAAAAAAAAAAAAACCCTCCCTACACGCTAAAAAGGTGGGCTGATGAAGACTGTGGGTGAGACCTGCCTCACACCTGCCGGGTTAATCGTTTCTTAAAAGACAGATGATATTCAAGCAAAGAAAGAGAGAGAGAAAAAGAGAGAGAGAGAAAATCCCCAACAAGAAGCCCAACGAGTTGCAAGTAAGGCTTGATGTTGTTAACATGCCACTGCTTCTCATTTGCAGGGGTCACAATTGGCATGAACTCCTAACTTTTGATGATGTTTCCAATTTGTATTTGTGTGTGGGTGCATGGCAGTGCACTTCAAAGGAGGTGGGGGGTAAGCCTTCCATTTTATTGCATGTTCTTTAGGTTAATGAGGTTAAATACGTAATTTCTTTGGAGAAGTAAATTATCATTTTATGGGAGGGCATTCCAGTCACGCACTACTTTATGTCAAACTCATAATGAAGGGCTGATGGTGACTAAATTGGCTTAGATTATTGTCACGGCACAACATACTTCAAAGTCATCCAGCACACAAACACACACGGGGAGTATAAGCCACTTAGCAGACTTCTCGCAGGTCAATGCGCACACTAAATAAACATACTGTCGCTCCATAGGCTCTGTATTACATTCCTCTCCAAGTGGGAAGGCTTAGGCCAACATTATGTGTCGAAAACATGCAAGGTCATCGACAGGTCATTGCATACGTGCATAAACGACAAACACTAGAGGCTAAATGTCTCCCTGCCTAATCAGGCAGCCAATGAAAATGATTTATTCAGTGCTATATGCTGGATGTGATGCAGGAAGGCTGCAAACCGTGATGTTTGAAGGAAATGCGGAAGGTTTTGAACTCATATTTGGCTACAGCTGCTTCTTCAGAGACAATTCAGCTGGCAAAATACACAAACGCACACGCACGTATCGCTAAACACACAGAACACGGATGCACCAGCTGTCAGTGTGCTGAGCCATGATGTCCAGGGCAGATTTCCTGCTGCAAACAGACTCCATGTCTCATCTGTCCAGCTGACCATGTCAACTCCCGAGTCAGGGACACATCTACAGGAGGAGCATGAGGAGGACGTGATGAAGTGTTTGCGATGCAGGGGAAGAGACAGCTGGATATGCTTCTAAAACCCAAAAATAGAATAATGTGACTGCAGTAGAGCTGGACGACACGGAGACAAAATGCTATTAGAAAGTTGTTCACAATACAAACAATTTTAGCTATGAATCTCCCACAAGCACAAATATTGCTCTAGCGCTATGATATACACATTACCAGGCTACTTAAAAGAAATGCTTGTAATTTCCTAACTGTGTAGCATGGAAGTGGCAGCATGATGTTGTGGGAACGGATACCCTTTATGAAATAGATGCCACCATGAGGAAAGAACATTTTATAGAAAAATTGGAGCAAACTTCTTAAGGAATCAGCTAGGATCTTCTGTCTGTCTTACTTATAAAGGCAACAAACTCATTGTTTTGACATGGCAATCACAAAGTCCTCAACTCTATGGAGAAGCTGTAGGTAGATCTGACAAGGCGTGTGTGAACCTGACTCAGTTCTACCAGTTCTGTCAGAAGGAATGGGCCAGAACCCTCAAGAAATGTTCTCCCTAAGTTTTCTGGCATTTAGCAAATAGAATATTGTTTTGGTAATTTTAATTAACTTAAAGTTTTGACTGATTTAACTTCAGACGGTGAGAAAAAAATTGTGGTTTATTTTTTTTATTTGGTGTATGTAAACATCTGGTTTCAACTGTTTAACCTGATTAAAAGTCTGCAAGATTTCAAAGCAAATTGATGATCTCTGATCTGATTCACAGATGCAGATTGATTCAAACTGACATGTTTGAGCTTTTTTGCATTAGAGAAAAGGTAAAAAAAAAATCTGTCAGGATGTGCAAAATTCTCTGGATGTGATAGATGGTCTCTGTCCAAAGTTGGTAGACCACACCTAAAATGACCTGCATCTGTAATTTTCAGTACATTAATCACAATTACAGATGTGGTAGCAACAATCCCACCAGTCATAATTTCATAACGTAACACATTATCAATTTATAGAATGTGTCAGGGGGAAAGTACCATACACAGTAGCAGTAACAAGCCAATAACTTTTTCCATTTAAGGATAACTAAGTGTTATCCAAATGATTAAACATTACCATGCCTAAACCATGAAATATTTTAAAACATAATTTATTTTAAGAAGTATTTTTGCACTTCATCTTTCATATTTTTGAGCTGTATTATCTCCAACTGATTTTTTTGTACACAACAATCTCAAGTCTCACTTTAAAACCACTTTCCACACACATATTCTCTTTTATCCTCCACTGCTGCTTGCTGTCAACATGTTTTATCACCATCTGTAATGCATGCATGTATTTTATTTATTTATTAATTTTTTTAATTTCACCCCTATCTGCTTGTAAAACAAAATTGCAAAATGCACTGCTGTTACAGCACGGACATATCAGCAGGGTAGAAAATCTTAGCCGGCGAGGAAATATAACTCTCTTTTGTGTTTCTCCCTCACGGCATCAACACATCATGTGCCCTTTGGAGCCAATTACAATTTTTTTTAAACAACATCATGTCCCTGAAGGAAGGCATCATTGAGCAATCACTGGGCGTAATTTACATCACAATGATGAACGGCAGCTGTAACAAGTGCTTTATGACACCATCAGTCCTTACGATGTTCCCCGAAATTAATTCAATTAAAGTTACCAGCCAGAGTATTAAACAATTTCAAGTTTAGCAGCCATTAATGGGCAGAGATTTCTCATCCGCTGATGTTGATGTTTTTCCTCTAAATCCTTCGCTTTGTTCGAGTGGTTTTCATGCTTGATTTTAAAGCACTCACTGTCTTTATTCAGTAATCAATCCAAGTCTGATGTTTATGCATAATGGTTCCAGTAACGGCAGCAATTTTCAAACATTCTTGGAAATACCATCCATAAACCAGTGACAACATTTATACAGGGAGTTATCAAACACACAAAATGAAGTGGAATTGGATGTGCAAGAGGGAGAAAAAGCTCCATCCACCTTCATATATAAACTGAAGAGTGGCTAACTGATTTATGTTTGTCCCCAAGATGACAAATATTTACCCCTCCGCATGTCTGCAGTTCAGAGTACATTTTTCATTGAGACAACCATGCTTCAGCAAGCACTCCTTCACAGGCCACAGACACTAGTTCTGTGTCAAACACACACACAACATCCGTAGAATCCAAAAACACGAGTACACACGTTTCCAAAACACGATAAAAATAACACAAAAAAAAAAATGCAAGAATGCAAATTAGGAAAAATGCTCAGAAACAGATTTGTTATATTTTCAGTTAAAGGAAGCCAGGGAGATACGCGAGCAAAGAAAATCTGCGAACATCACGGGTCATTAATACTGAAGTAGAAAACGATCAGTTACTGTCACCGGCTGCTGCGTTCATAGCTACACGTAGAACGCACTGCATTTCATAAACATGTGGGAGAACTGGCGGCAATGGCGACGCGAACCTCATCAGGTCATATTTGCATCTGATGGACGTAGACACTTAAAAAAAAGAGAAAAATCTATTGATTCAAGGACAGAAGGAGAAGCAAGGCCTTGGAGAATATTGGTGAATATGTAAATCGGTGTCGCATGCTAAATGACTTTATTGCTACCCTCTCCTATTTAATTGAGTACAAAACTGGCTGCTGTCTTACTGCAGGAGAGTGCATCTGTTTGCATTTATTCCTTCTTGGCAAAACTCCAAAATCATTACTGAGATCGGTTGGATGCACTCATGAACCTTTATAGAAATGTTCAGATGCAACTTCACCAAATGGTTAGCGCGTTTAAAAAAAATAATAATTATAAGCGGTTTTTCACATGATGTCACTAATCAGTTTGTCAAAGAAAACAAAAAAGTTGAGAGTCAGCTTGTGCAAATACGGCAAACATCAACACAATTAATGAGCCTTGCACCTTCGAACAGGAGCTTACACGTTTGCTTTTTTCCGGTTTGTTGATTCCTGTTTATTAATTTTTCCTGTCATCTGTTTGAAGATCCGCCTCAGTGGCGGGAAGAGGTTTGGGGGGGACCATGCGTTGCCGTTTACCGCCGGCGCGACACTCTGCGACACCTTAGCTTTCAGCTCGCTTTCAAGTCGGCGTCGTGTTGAAAGACGCGTTTGCCTTGAACCCTGCGAGACCATTTTAAGTCCCTGTCAGTGCAAAAGAGCTGACATTTTGGGAGCGCAAGTGAGATGCATGTTTGTGTGGGAAAAGTGTTTGTGCGAACACACAGCTCACAGTGATGCTTCCAGATGAACAGCTGAGAACCTAAATCTGTGCCCAACAACCAAGAGTGTGAGACAAATTTATCATTGTGTTTTCTTAATGGCTGCGTGGTCCAACGTGTGATTCTGAAGCAACTGTCCTATTCTTGGAGGAGTCATTAGCAGTGTTGACTACGAGTCTAAATTGGAAGAAATATTCATATTCATCACTCAAGTGCTACAGCTGACGCTTTGTCCCCCTCTCAGCCCCAGATGTTTCTGCAGACAGTCAAGCTTTGGGGCTAAACCAGCGTTTTCAACAATTAGTTCTGTGCATAGGGGGCTTAATTGCCGGCTGTGACTTTCAAATAAACTCATTAGGCTGCTCTATAAATTCAGTCATTAGCCAAACTACATACTGTATATTCGTTCTTTTATAACAAAGTTTAAGGAAGAATGTGTAAAGCCGAGACCACAGAGCAATGTTTTCAACCCACAAAGAATAAATGTGAGCATCTAAGGGTAAAAATGTCAGCGGTAAGTCATCAGTGCCTTTCAGAAAAACTAAAAATATATAAAATTTGAATCACTATTATGTAGTTTACTGAGGAAAATATTCAGAAAGTTTACATCTCAGAGTCGACCACACATTTCCTGTCAGAGCACTTAACAGCAGTCTGTTTGGGTGGGATTGAATGACCCAATTAAAAATATAATGTGTGTCGTTACCAGGTAGATATGTTTATGCTGCGGTCTGTGGAGTATTCAGCAAACATGCTTGTTCAGGAAGAGAGATTTATGCAAAGTCAGCGACTCAAGGTAAAACAACTGGGCTTCCTTGGATGCATTATTCTTCACCAACTAGCATTGCCTGCATTAATTCACATAATTACGATAGAAGCGGCCTTCACAGAACAGCTGGATTTACGAGGAGATTAAATTAGACACAGGTGGGCTGCCTTTTCTAATTAGGTTACATCTGAAGGGAATCGGCTGCACTAGATTTTATTTAGGGACGTCGGAGTAAAGGTGGCTAAATGCAAAGATTTTTAAAACCCTCTGTGACTGTGCATCCATCTACTTCATGTGAACTGGAAATATGAAAAGCTCAAAGCGTATTTATACTTCAACAAACAGAATATATTCAATATCCTCGACAAAACAAAAATGTTCAAATTGATGACACTTTTTGAATGAAACACAGCTGCAGAATGTTCTAGAAAATAGAAAAAAAGAAAAACAAACCTTTGCAAATATTTCCAAACACAAGAAGCATATTATGTAGTTTACACATAAAACATAAAAGACTGTGCTGTTGCTAGCATTTCAGTAGAAATCTTCAGAAGATCACCTGGTCGACATTAGTCGTGAATGTTTTTTTTTTTTTCCAAGAGAGTAACAGAGATTTAAACACATCTGACTTAATAACTGCAAGCAAGCCTCAAAGGAGCTGCAGACATACAAAGCTGAGCAGGACAGGCGCAGGCTCAGACGCTGCTATCCGAGGCATGCACACACTTCTGGATTTGTCGTCCCTTTACGGCTAGCCTGAAACAAGGTTATCCATACACAAGTTGATTATGGAGCTCACGGCACGCAGGGGAGGAAACAGTTGCAGTCAGTAATCTGAACAGAAATGAAGAAAAATCTTTACATTTTTAAGGAAGAGGTTTAAAACTCATAATAGGAAGAGAAAGGTAAAGATCCTATTTAGATTAGCAAATTAATCCTTTGATTAATAACAGATGCACATAGAAGTACAATAAATTTGCACAAATACTATAGAAGACTTGGCTGCTGGAATAGTCTGATGAGGAGGAAAAATTGATCCAACGAAAGAACTGAATTCCAGTTAATTAGGTTAAATGTATCAGGACATGATATAATCAGGTCTTTATGAGAGTTTATGATGGAATAATGAATATAGAAATGGATGAGAAACAGTCACTATAAGATTTTTAAAATGGCCTGCTCATGATGCTGTTTGTTCACTAATATTCACTAACAAACCTCGGAGGTTTTCACAGAACATATGAACTTATAACTTAGGCGACTCCTGAAACTAGCTTTCAACAAAAAAAAGCGGGGAAAAACATAGAAACTGCAGTTTCTATTGATTCCATATGCAAAAATTTTGAAAACCATTTATTATCTGAAACATCACAATTACACGTCACTTTGTGATTCTCTACAAAAGATAAAAATAAATCACTAATAATTGTAAATCCTTCCTTTTGCTCTAAATTTACTTACTCTAAAGTGAAATTACAAATTATGGATTAAAAACACATTTTCATATTCCATCTCTAATTTTACAAAAAGCCTTATTTTTAAGGTTTGCATCAACTCGACATGCCACGTGTTCCCCTGAGCGCTGGGAAACTACACAACAAATGCAAAGGACCTAACTGCCTGTGTCTGCAGAAACCCCTTAAAAAAATCCCTCCTTCTCAAAGGGTTTCTGACACGAACCATTGTTACTGAGCCCAGTGACACTCATCAGCCACCTCTAACTGCCTGTTCCTTCTCCTCTTCCTCCTCGTGTCAGTGTGTACCATCCTCCTCGCAAGGATCTGGGTAGAAACAAATGGAGGATGACTTGAACTATCTAATTAGTGTGACAGCGCTCAGAGGCTTTGCAGCGTATGACAGAGAGTTAGAACACAACACAAAGGTATAATGCATAACAAGGCTGGGAGAAGGCATCACCTGTTCAACTCTAATAACCGGAAAGAAAAGCCAGCACCAAGTTTCTGCAGGTAATTTACCAGGCTAGTAGTTCCTAGAAGGGATTCCCAACAAGACTTAACTTACAGCCCACCATTAAAATATCAGACAAGTGTTTCAGTCGCCCCCCTCCAAAAATAAGAAAAAAAAAAGAAGAAACTTAAAGGATTCTTTTAATGAGACTGAGAGCAACTGAGAAATTGAATGGATTTTCTATTTAAAGAAGTATTGCTCTCACTGTACAAACAGTATTTAGTTCGCCTATCCTTGCTGCCACTGGCCCTCAGATAAGTATGTACAGCTCTGGAAAAAAATTAAGAGACCACTTAAAATGATCAATTTCTCTGATTTTACTTTTTATATGACTGGGTAAAATTAACATCGTTCTTTTATTCTGAAAACATGTCTCCGAAATTCCAAGCAAAATATTTCGTATTTATTTTCGGAAAATAAGAAATGGTCAAAATAAGTGCTTTCACACCTCAAATAATGCAAAGGAAACGAGTTCACATTCGTTTAGAAACAACAGCACTAATGTTTTAACTCAAGTTAATAGTTCAGAAATCGACATTTGATGGAAAAACCATGAAAGTTTCATTTTCAACAAGTTTAAAGCTTAAATTAAGCATAATGAGATCTCAGGTCATTATTTTGTAACACAGGATATTAAAATACCACAACATTTATAAGTGAAAAATGTAAAAAAAGAATCAACAAAGTTTTGATGACTATCAATCTGATTTTTGTAAAATACTTTCAATAGAAGCTGCTCTACATAAAGTGTCCAGACATGATAATGGACAAACACTTGGGATTTTTACAGTTAGTGTTGTTAGATGCTGTCGATCAGACCATTCAAAAGAACTGACTTTGTAATTTGGAGGGGATTGGAGCAGAGTCCACAATTTCAAAAAGAAGCTTTAGTATCTGATAAACCACAACACGCAGGATTCTACTCATCTAATATTTTGGGCAACTCTGTAGTGGCCCCACCTTTGGTTTTACTACATATTTGCCTGCTTGGACAAATCAATAATAGATTTAAAAATGCTTCTAATCAATTTTATGCATACCACACCCAGATCTCATAAACTGTCTAAATTATTGGAGTCCCTAAAATAAACTCCAAACTGGGTAAAAATGAACTTCCTCCACAGAAGCTGAGAAAAAGCCAAGTGTCTGATAATTGACCGAAAAAGCAAATAGAAAGCAAATCGATTTGACTTTTAAACTCAGCTATTAAGCACAGCCTAAGGAATCTAGGATTTCTGTGTCTCTTTAAAGTTACAAAGGCTTTTACTCCTTCAGACCTCTACTGCATGTTCTCCCCTTTTTTCTGCTTGTTATTATTTTGTTGTGACACTTGCACAACAAAATGAGAAACTGAATAAGTCATATCACTCATGATTTTATATCTCTTATAGTTGTTCCCTGCCTATTTTAGCACTAATTTAACATTTCTGACTTGAACTTTTAGGGTCCTTCATGGTCAAGCTTCTCATATATTACTGAATTATTAAAGCCTCAAACTTCCACTTGAGCCCTCAGGTTCTCAAACCAAAATCTACTCTTAGTCCCATGAAAAAGATTTAAAAAAAAAATAAATAAAAAAATTAAATAAAAAAAAAACTCGAGGGGGTTGCTCTCCCCTGACTTTCGTTCCTCAACTCTGGTATTTTAGGGAGTTTCAAGTGCAATTGATCATTTCTCAGTTACACTCTAAAATATCAGTACTGATCAAGCCAAAAATTGATAATCCTACACTGAACAAAGACTTCCTGAAATACAGTTTCATGTTAATGAAACTTTTGTCGAGGAGCAAATTCAGTGGGGTTTTTTGGCATTAGGACCATTTTAGCTTGAAAAAGTCATGTAAACTTTGGACTACATAAACATGGACTGATTAATTATAGGTTGATAAGAGACACTGTTTGTGATTAGCTTAAAAGCACTCTAGTTGATAAACTAGATATTAGGATTCTTGTAAATTTCATATTGTGTCTCCTCATGAGTCGTGTCATGGAAACAAACATTTGGTCATGTTTTAACATTTAATGTAATTCTACTCAGTATTAGTTTTAATAGCAGCCATATCTTCTCTATTTGGGTCAATAAAAATAGCAGTGAAAACAACGTGGCTCATTTTGAAACTTTTCTAACTAGTTTAAGTAGTTTCATCAGCTGTGTTTAAGAATAGCAGGGCAACTGAAGGTGCCATTTGGAAAGCCAAAAATCGAGTTTTTATGTTATTTTAAAATTCTCATTTGTGTTAAGTATGAAAAAAAGATAAGACTTTTATTGAAAGGCTGCCTTCACTTTAAAGCTGTGCTTTTTGTGATAATGTTAGCGATAATCCCTAAACGCAGGATGGGAAAAACGGTATGAATCACCTACGGTCTGGTCAGCATAAAGTATTTAATATAAAAGCTCTCAATCAATAAGAACTTCTTTGAATTTCTTTATTGAGCCATATCTAATTTCCTATCTGTGTTCAATATTCAAAGCTTTCTTTAGTTGTACGCCTACACGTAGCCGCTTTTACATATTAATAAAGTCAGAAAGCTTAGTATTTTTGCTTAATCCAACTTCAATTTTTTCTTCTTTTTTCTTCTCAGTTTGTCTATTTATGTGACTGTATTGTCAGACATGTAATAAACTGTGACTTTTTTAGGCATCAGATAAACATAAAAAAAATTCTGTAAAGTCAGCAGAAATAACTGATTTGGTATCACAAATACCTGAACTCAATGCTGCCCAATAAAACTGAAATATTTTATTTGAAGCATAAACAAGGCAGCCAGTATGATCCTTTTATCTACGTAGTTGATGCAACAATAAGCCTTTTGCCCTGTGACCACACATACATGTTGCTAATGTTGGAGGCAAAGTCCAACGACATTCCCCGCCTCTGTAAGCCACGGGGTTGAAAAGAATAATGAATGTTGTAAGAGAAAGACATGCAAAAGTGTAGGTAGAGCATGATCCAAAGACAAATGTTTGTTCCACAGTGACATGTGTGCACAAGATGCAAAGCCTTCAATTCGGAGGCTGTGGACTTGAAAGAGAAATATGACTGAGAATTATGTAGATAAGTGTGAACCTGTCTAGAAATGAAAGGCAGAGCTGGTTATCTGATGTGACTTTCCCTCCAAAGCATAACCAAAGCACATCTCAACTCCACGCGTGTTTAGGGTATCAGTCCTAGGCAGCACAAGCATGAAGAGTGGGAAACTCATTTCAACCTGAACAGCTTTTTGATTATTTTGTGAGTTTCCTCCCCTGCCCCCCCCATCTCTCTCTTTCTTCCTCTACCTCTTTCCAGTCCTCTTAACATAAAAACCACAAGCAAAGACACACCAGTGGCTCTGGTTCAGCAGTGCATGAATACAAATCGGTTTTGGAGGAAGCGTCGCTTTCAATGCACAAATCACATCGTCTCCTACATCTTAGATTAAGCTACCTTTACAAAATGAATACATTTTCTCAGCCAATTAAACAAGGTTTGCTTTGATTTGAAATACTAACTTTGGTGACTAAAATGAAGCCGTGAGTGTGAGTGCCGCGTGTGAACGTGCCACATGGCACGTTCACACCAGCAAGTGGGAAAAGCACAGATCCAGATGAATCGCGGTCAAAATCAGACAGCTTAACCTTCTCACTTTAACGAATGTCATCCTAAATAAGAATGACTCATGTCATTTGGCCTTTATCTGTGCTTTGGTAATCACACTTATAATATGCACATGACTCCATTGACAGCCGTGTGTATTAAGAACGATGTACGCCAACTTTGGGGACATGCTCTGCCCACAGACATCTGCATAATAATAATGATGGAGGCTGATGTGCAGTCACTGAAGACGTCAACAAGGAGAAAATCACAGAGACAACACAAACGGGAAAGAAATGGTAAATTAGAAACAGTGACTGAGCATTAGATCCTGTTCCTAAAATTGTTTACTTGTTTTCCCATCAGACTTTAATTTCCTCTGCATTAGCAGCAGTGGAGCCTGTGTAAAGCAGAGCTAAAGAGAAGGTAACCCAGCTGAGCACGGCGCTTGCTCTGCTTTAACCCTGCAGATCAGACGTGATGTAATGGGATTTAAGCTACTTCAGGCCTGGACTGCTGATACCTGCGCAATTTAATTTCCTACACCCTGTGCCACACAACGATTTGTCTTATTAAAAAATCGTATTATTTTAACTTGTCAACTGGCCTTTAACGCATCAAGACACACAGCAACCTACGCGTGGGAGCCGGCACAACCAGAGCCTGGCACATGTCTTAATGCCTTGAAATTATGCAGTTTTTCAAACCCAGAAATGATGAATTGAAAAGTTAATATAACTTTTAGGAATGTACGGTGTGAATCTCATTCTAAAATTAACGACGCATGTTTAGAGTACTGACGTAATGTCTTACTAAGCACAACTCAAAGGTTTTATTATTTCTTTTTTTTCTTTCATGCTCTCTACTTTGCTGCAGGACTTCTTCTTCACTCCAGCTAAAATCTTTCATTTCGCCTTACTGTGTCCTGCCTCAGAAAGTTTTGGCTTATACATTTGACATTTTTCTAAAACTAAAATGCGATGTAATGTTGATGGCATGTCATGCAAAGTGAATGAAAGGAGCTTCAGCTGATAGATTTAAGGTACACCACCATTACTGGACAAAATGGATCTAGAATGCTTAGAAAGGTAATTACAGGGCTATTATTATTATACTGCATTATATAGAAAAACCCTAAAACTATGATATTAGGGCCTATTCTAATTAAATTATTATTTAATTTAGCAGACTTTGTTTGCTACTCCATTTCTATCCATGCAGCATGACCCTTTCACTCTGTCATAGCATTCTGATCTTGGTGGCTATGATAGTTTGCGTTTTGCGGACATGTGTCAACCCTCTGAATCTGAACCGGTTCTAAACAGGGAGGTGTGGAAAGGCCACAACTAGCCGCCTGCTTTTAGAAAACTCCGGCTTTGTTTTGACCGGCTGGCTTCACACGTTTGTGTGACATTTTGAACTGCAGGTACGATGCAGGCACTGCAAAAACGACACATTTTCTTAATTATTTATTGTTCCATAAATTTTTCACTGCACAATGCTTCTAGCAATGTTTTTAAATAGAAATCCTGGGTTATTCAAAATTATTACGATCGTGAGTGTTGTGCTCATTTCAAGCAGGATTGGAAAACATTATTGCTTTTATTCGCGTTATTTAGTAGGAAAATTATTTGCTCCAAAGACTAATTTTCAAAATACAGTTTCCCGATTCAATTAAATACATATTAGGTGGCTCACTATATAGGTCAGATACATATAGAAGAACGTGCCGACTTTCGGCTTATGCATTCTCCACAATTCTGTTTTTATAGTTCTGATTAGGGAGCTCTTGCAACTTGCTCTTGATATAGCTTTTGATTTCTGGGAAATATGAAGTGGATGTTTTGCGAAGCATGAAACGTCTTCCAGAGCTGTAAAGAAAAAAGTACATCACCTGTTTCGAAGGTTCGATTCAAGAGCTGATCTCAGATTTCTGTTATTTTAGTTTTTCTGTGTTCAAACTAAAATGTATCTCATGTTTGAAGTCTGTGTTGATAAGCAGTGTATGAGTAACGGGTGTGCACAGGTGTGCAGAACATGTACTACGTGTTGCCAGCATGGTTACTTGGAGTCTGCCAGCTGAAGATATTTAAAGCACTGTCATTATTTGTGCAGAAAACTCGAATGACCTTTGAAAATGTAATCTTGCTGAGCCTGTGAACTGCTTGTTTTCCAACACCAAAATCCAAAAATCATTTGCTGTTCAGTGTGCAAAAAAGACAAGATGTAATAACATTTCTACAGTTTAGCCTGCAAAGCAGGAATGAACATAGAAGTATCTCTTAGGTGGGGGAGAAGGGGAAGATTTGCTCAAAGAGAAAGTCCATTTCTCTGGAGTCAGTAAAGTGAATGTTGTATTCCTTTTCACTCCAGAACAACCAAATCTGTTATATTGTATTTAAGTCATGGTCAACATGACAAACCCTTCTGTTCATCATCATAACACAAAGGTTGAGTCAGATGACGCAGAAGCAAAGTGAATTTAAGATCACAGCTTTGTTTTTCTCCTCTCACTCACATTTACAAAGCCACACAAACACATTTCGCAAACTCTATAAACTGTCCCCTTTAAGGTCATCTTTTAGAGACTAGTGCCTTTCAATCTGTCATATTCACATTGCGAATGCAATAAAAGGGAAAAACCAACAAGTCTGCTTTGTTATTATCGTGTTTGTGCTCAGCAAACTCAACCTTTTTTTCCCCCAGTTCCCACCGCAGGTACAACAGCAGCTGCTAGAGCTTTTTTCTTCCTTCTCTGCTTTCTCCAAATCCATAAAGAGCCTTGATGGCCACGCTCTACATTACAGAGACAGAAATTGCCTCCACATCCAACCCAATAATGTGCATGAACAATAGCAAAGCATTAGGTGACTGGCAATAAATATCTGAAAAGAGGCACTTTGCTCCTGGAAAATATACCAATAGATTTCAACCTATGAAGATAGTGGACTAATCTTATCAGGGCTGTCGAGCGGTGCTCATAAAACTGAAAAATGGTGTAAAGTGCTGCAATTGCAAGACAGATCATTATCAAAATTAATAAGAACACCTTTTTTTTTATAAATTGATTCTGCATGTCGGCTTGTTCTTTTCTTGAGAGTGGAGCAGAAAATAGAGTCCTGGAGACTTACTGCAATTAGGGCTTTTCTTGTTTGACTGTAAAACTACCTGGAAAATGGAAGTCTTAAACTATAGGCTCACTCCGAGAGCATTTGAATGTCATTTGGATAATGGATCCGTATTCAGGGTTTCTTTGAGGTGATGCTTTGAATGCAAGACAGGTGTCGGCACAGAAAAGCCACGTTTGAACGAACCATCCTGTCAATTTGGTTTTAATAACAATTCAGTTTCCAAGAAGGGGAAGTTAGTCATAGTAAATCTAGCACGACAGGCCTGATTTCACTTGAACATTTCCTTTCTTTAAATGACGAGCCAATTCCTCCAAGACGGCAGGATATGGTTTAACTTTCAGGTGAATGAGAGCTGAGCACTGCTGGTCATTTTCAAAAGAACAGGAGAAAAGACAGGCTCCGAAAAACCTAGGAATTAGAAAATACATATTAATAATCCTGCAGCAAGTTCTGAATCCAAATGTGAACTCGACAATGAATTTGGATTTTTTAAAACTATCTGTTATCAAACTTCAATTCAAAAATGTAAATGTCTTTCCTCTGCAGCTCCCTAAATTAAATAACAGAGATGTTGCTCAGCCTTCGCAGGTGAAAGAATCAATTAGGGAGAATCTAATAGCCAAGCTCTCTCAAGTAATAACTTCATTTCTGCGGTGCCCTGTGAGACACAAGCAAATTTCAAACGAGACAATGAAAACAATCAACAAATCAAGCCAGAAAAACAAACTACTAAAGCAAATAAGGGCTACAGAAAAACACTATTTTATAAAGGTTAAAAAACAGTGAGATCTGAAACAGAGACAAGCTGAGACTGTACCTCAGAGGAGCAGAGGTGCTGCCAGTCTACAGCAAGTGCAAATTAACTCGTACAGAGTGGATGAAATTATTTGAAAGTGGTCACTAAGAAGACAGTAGCGATTGCGTATTAAGAGTACATTGTGTCCCTGCAATACTTGTTAGGTTAGACCCTGAAACAAACAGTTCATGTTGTTTAATTTAATGAATACCAAAGTCTGAATTCTGCACATTAAACCATCACATTTCCAGTCTTCTGCTTCTAAATACAAACCAACACTTTATTATATCAAAATAGGAGGAGCGGCAGAAAAGCACGGAGCACAGAAGAAAGATGTTTCAGACAGAATTATGTTGAACAGATAGCACTGTCATGTTATTTTTGTAAATTCTAAGATCTTCTGTAACAAAAAAGACACGATTGTCAAAGCAGCCCCGTATATAAAAGCTAGCTGTATCCATGGCTCACATCTTTGCAATCAGGAGTTTTTTTCCCCCTTCTCTCTAAATCTCATGAAGAAAAATGAACAGTGGCAGCGCATGAAATTCTGTAATTAAAGCCAGATTAGTAATAATGTTCTGATTGTAGTCATGTCTGCTCTGCATATATTTAGTTTCCAGGTGGTGATTAGGATTTACTGATTATGTGGTATTATTAACCAAAAAAAAAATTGGCACATGAAAGGGAAGAAATACATTTAAATATAATTTAAGTCACATTTCTTGCAGCAACAATACTAGCATGACATGTTTACGCCGAGGGTTTACCTTCTCACCCAAACAAAGCTTCAGTGAGACTGTTTGGCTCTAGAGCAGCAGATCTGCAGAGTGAATCTGAAAACTACAAATGTACCATGAGAGCTGGTAATAAATGACACAACCTCCCTGAATCAATGAGTTGAGGAAAATGCTTCTGTTCAGCAGTTATAAATGGTTGTCACTGTGTAAAACGCCAACTTTCTATGCGGTGAAGGATCGGAGCAGTATGTCCAGTGGCAATCCCAACAACCCCTGCCCACATTCCTTTTCAGAGGAAAGACAGATTTCATTTCCTCCCCCCATCGCCTCTACTAGAGGCTCGGGCCCATGACATCTGCGAGGCGACTGTGGTTTAAGTTCTCTCCCTGTCACATTCTGGTTCACTGATGTGTAGTGACTGGGGGGGAAGTCATAACAAGTCCCAATTTCAGTTTTCCGGAAGCCATGTGGAAGAACGTGCTCTGGTTAGGAGATACTAGAGTGAAACTTTCTGGCTAACACACAAAACACCATGTGTAGCAATAAACCAACACTCCTGCGACAGACATGAAGCTGTCACCTATAAGCAGGTCAATAACAATAAATGTACAGACAGAACTACAACGGAAAGGTTTAGGGAAACTATTTAGGTGCTAAAATGGCACAGTTAAAGACGTAAATCCAGATGAAAATCCGTGGATGTGAGACTTGAAAATGCTTTCCCGATGCTTACAATTCAGAGACAGACCATGAAAGAGTGACACTGCAGTGAAAGGTTGTTTTACAATGTGGTGAGTCAGAGGAAGCTGTAAACAAATCAACGTTCTTTTACCTTTGCTTTAAAAATTCAGTTCTTTTATTGTCAATAATTTAAAATCCCAATAAGTTACGATAAAGTTTGTGATTGCAACGTGGCAATACTTGTATTAATGCATGGTGCACCACCTTCACTGAGCGTCCTGCAACACTATAATCCCCCGCCCTCTAACTAAATCAGCATAAGAGCATTTAATTGACTCGAGAAAAGCTGCTGATGGCGAGAAAAGTTGACTCCCGGAAAGTGCGGTAATTTAAGACTTGATTACATCTGAGAAGCTAATTCTAGGATTTAAGATTCAGTGGGACTTGATAGAATGGTTTATACAACTGCATTCAGAAGAGTTAACAATCTACTCTTAAGCACCACAAATTGCACGCTGCTTTGTTTGATACCGATTGATGATTGGAGTAAAAAGAATTCAATGGTGATTACTTTAAGTGCATGAAAATAAACAAAAGGTCACTGTAAATACACGCACGAGCTATTCAAACTCATCAAATAATCAGTCAGAAGCAAAAAAAAAAAAAAAGCAAACAAGAAAATCACACGTTTCCTGCTATTTAAATACAAGCTAGCGGATAAGTCAACAAGATGGGAGCCATGGGGAGAATCTACCTACCCTGTTGAGAAGGATGACGGAGACGCCCTTTTCAAAGTTTGAGCCCATGAACCTCTGAAAGGTCTGTTCATGCCCCTGCCGGCATGAATAATCACCCCCCCAGCTCCTCTGTAATGTGCTGCAGATGATGTATTGGGCTACATTTATTACTCCTTCGCTTCCACCTGGCTGGGAGCGGCAAGTCCTCCATTAATAAAATAAAATAAAATGAAAAAAATAAAAATATAAAATCCGACTGCTACGGGATTTCTCCACAACCCGCCATAAGTGCAGGCTTAGATCCACTATTAAAACTGTGTGACCTAATTGGAAGAAATTAAGAGTCATTAAGTCATTTTCCCTGAAACGAAGCATGATATACACTTCTCATTGTTTCCACCAACCTGAATCTAAAGCAGCTCCGGGCAGGCTGCACTGCTGGTGCCTTTGCTGGTTATTCATTTCACAATTTGGCACCAGTCCAAAACACAACC
>CAEGAF010192471.1:0-12474 GCA_903067075.1 Micropoecilia bifurca | reverse complement strand
TTAATAATTAAAACATGACAATTAAATATGATTTAATTGATTCTCCTGTTACTAAATATGAGTTTGATGAAAACTTTATGACAATATTGCATTTAGTAATTTTTGGAAGTATGATCCAACTGAGTGACAAGGCTGTTACAGTTTCACCAGCAGATGTCACTAGTGAGTCATGAATGAAGCATCAAGTACCAACCTTTTGGAAAAGCAAAAGGCTGGAAAGCTTCATTGCATCACGAGGCTTCATTTGCCCATAACTACATACAGGGTTAATAAACAAAATAATTTTAGGAAAAAGGTTAATGTGAGCAGTAGTTACATTAGCAATGTTTGTGATAATGTTTGTGCATTGATTTCTGATTTTCACTTTTGCAAAAATAAAAATTAACTATTTACTTTGTGGCACTTGGTTACTAGTAAACACACTCATCTCTTAGGAACATATTAGCAACAAAAATTGTTATTATTCAAAAAACATAACATTTCTTCTGCTGTTTTGACATGGTACTTATTTTACATTAACAAGAATTGTGCAGTAGGTGAATTTTGCAGAAAAGTTTTGTTTTTGTCATTAGTGGTAAATATATTACAAAACACATTAAACACAAAAGTAAAAATCTTAATTCATACTTCGTGGCAGTTTGTTACCATAAAAAACTGCATATCTCTTAACACCAAATTAGTAATAAATAATATTGTTTATGAAACATAAGCGCTTTCAAGATACTGTTTATCTGCTTAGACACAAGAAATTTACAATTGGTAAATTTAGCAAAAGTGAAAATCACAGATGTTTACTTTGTGGAACTTTGTCATTTCTTAGCAACAGATTAACAGGTTAGCAACAAAAATTCTTATGTTCTAAAAATATAATATTTCTTTAGCTCTTTTGAAAGACCACTTATTTTATACATGTTAAGAATTGTGCAGTTAGTGAATTTTGCAGAAAAGGTTTTTTTTGTTTTGTTTTTGTCATTATTGGTAAATATATTACAAAACACACATTCAACACAAAAGTAAAAATTTCTATTTATACTTCGTGGCAGTTTATCTCTTAAAACCAAATTAATAACAAGTTTTATAGTTTATAAAACAAACTCTTCCAAAATAATGCTTACCTGATTAGATATAAGACATTTTGCATTCCCAAATTTTGCAAAAGTAAAAATCTGGTGTTCACTTCGTGGCACTTGGTTACCAGTAAGCACACCCATGTCTTAGCAACAGGTTAGCAACAAATATTGTTATTGTTCAAAAAACATAAGATTTCTTCTGCTATTTTGAAATACTACTTTTTCTTACACTATTTAACAAGAACTGGATTTTGCAGAAAAGTGTTGACATTTTGCTAACACTGGAAAAAACTACTGATGATACATGGTGAGTTTTTTTTTTTTTAATTGTTATAGAGACATTTTGGCAGGCTGTTTTTTATATTATTGTTTTAATCTAGTCACAATGAAGTAAATAGAAGCTAAACCTGCAGGCTTTGCTCTCTGATTATAATGAGAATAATTATAAATTATATCAGATTATGTTTTATATGTCTGATATTTTGATACTCTGGCCTCCTCAGTTTGTGTTAGAGAGAACTAATGTTAAAACAAACTCAATCATTTCCATTGGCCTGATTTATCCTTTCTCTTTATTTCTTTCTTTCTACCAAAACTGGATGATTAAAGTCTTCAGTTTGGTACTTTGGTCTCGACTAGCCCTTATTTTTAAAAACAATTTTGCTTAAAAAGACTTCAAAATTAATTAGTTTTTTTTATTCTGGATATTAAAAATGTATTTCAGTTCCAGTGTTAAATGTTCATTAGAATTTGAGAATGTGTTTTTGTAATATTATTTTGTCATTACCATTATATTACTTAAAAATAGTTTCAAAAGAAAACAATATTATTGTTTGTCGAGATAACTTCTAGAACAATTTATCATACTGTAAAATAAAAACCGGAACACTTCGTCTTGTTCTGGGTTTTCCTGGCAATTTTTCCGGCCAGAGAACCATTCCGCCACCCAGTGGTCCTTTTTCAGACCACTTAGTCTCTGGTACCTCTCAAAAATGCACAATATGTCTCTTAATAATTTTAGGATATTATAAGGAAGTGCTGAGATATACCATCTTCCACCGAATTAACGTATTTGCCACTTCAGCACAAGCACAGTGAGAAACGTCAGAGGATGAAAACACTAGACTCAGAGCAAAACTCAGATGACCCAGCTTTTACTAGCATGTAAACGCATCATCTACACACAAATCTGAGAGCTTACCCCAAAGCATGAGTCTCAAAAATACTTGTATACTTGTAACCGGATCTGTGTGTAAATGCAGTTTTGTGTGTGTGTACAAAACTGCATTTACACACACAAATCTTTTTACATGCGCACAGATATTTTGAGACTATTTTCACTCCATAATTATTTCTCAAAGCAAAAACAAAGCCAAAGACTAGGGGTCACCCTTGTCTGCTAAAAACCCCCCAAATAAAACAGGCAACTAATGGTGCAATTTACACTGACTCACAAAAACTGGACAATAACAGAGTGGGGGGAAAAAACAAACACTACTTGTTCCTACAAATCACCAGACCTTTGATTAGGCCTAGGTATTGTTGCCTATCATGTCCAACACTTCTAATAATTCCTCCCCGTACCATATCATGTAACTAAAATGATCTCCAGCTGGTTTCTCAGTCATGACACTGAGCTCCAGCAGGCTCCCCAGACAGCACGTGTCTGTCCTGGATTTTCAAGATTTGCATCTGAAGGTGCAGCTGAAAAAATCTGCAGCAATTGCTTGATGTATATCATGCCAATGAAACAAATTTCAGAGCAATCCTTCACACACCTTGTTGAATCTGTGCTATGAATAATTAAGGCAGTTCTAAAGAAGAATTCAACTACTGTTGTTAAAGATAACATTGATATTATGTTGCTTGCTAACTAAAGAATGTAAAAAAAATTACATTTTATACCTTAAAATCAGTTTGTTGAAAGAAAATCAAGTTTTGTGCCAAAAAAATGTGTCCAACTTTGTTTCCGGGCTGTGGGTCCTTTTAAAACCTTTGAAAACCTCTGCAACAAGCCTCTGATTGCGTCCACACACAGAGCGAGCCTCTAATCAAATCCTGCTGAAATTCTCCGAAGTTGAAGCATTGTGTGTGGGCGAAATGGAAGTGAAACTGGTGGGCAATATCTCGCTTCACAAAACAAACTCCTACCTGAATCCACTGCAGCTCTGTCACTCTCCCAGCCATTCACACGGAACGCCAAACTCCTGAACAACAGGCGGGCAAATGAGTCAGGTGGTTCTCAGAAACGCACAAACAAACCAAAACATCTATGCAATGAAGTACGTTCCACATTTATTATCATTATGGGTTGGATGTCAGTAGGGCACAAAGATTTCTTTTTAGCTATATTAATATAGGACAGTAGATGAGCAGATGTTGCGGTAATCACTTTATCACCGGCGTCTAAACTGAGAGTTAAACTCTGGGTATAATCTACTTCTGAAATGTCTGTTTTCTCTAAGCAGTTCTGATTGTTACCATAACAACGGCATGTAGCAAGAGAAGATCTAACCTCGTTATGGGACCCCTCCTCCGCAAGCCTTACCCTTAGGCCGTCTGATCAAGAGCAGCAGCAGAGCCCAGGCAAAGATTCTCTCTTTTCTGAGAAGTCCAAGTGCAAGAACATATTTTATTCTCAATGTGTGCCTCATTTGTGAGTTTGATGAAACGTAATGTTTGGATGAAAACACTGGAAAAAAATGAAGAAAATTAAATTGGACAAATACTGATTTTCAGACAGCTGTTAGAGAAGAAAATATACATTTCTATGTCTAGAAACCAAAATCCAAAATGTCTATCTTAGTAAAAACACAGAAATCAGCATGAAATAAGATCAGTGCAGTATTCATTAACTTTAGTGAATCATTTAGGCCTAAGCTGCAATGGAAAGAGAAGTTCAGACACATTCATGAGAAGAACCATGAGAAGACATATGCAAGAGGGTTAGTGGTTGTGAAACCTGCTGATAGTTCTGAAAGTCAGTAGACAGGTTAACAATCACTGGCATCAAAAATTTTGAGAACTTTAAAAAAATGCAGCTTTATGGAAAATCTGTAAAAAAAAATTTTTTTTGCAGGAACTTAATCTGAGTAGACAAAAAATGATGCAAGGTTTCATCAGCAGGTGGCAGTGTGGCTTGTGTCACACACAGCTGAAGAAAAGCTAAGAAAACCCCCTAGGGACACGGTCGAACTCCTTCAAGTCCACTAAACACATGTAAACCGGTTGGGCGAACTCCCATGCACCCTCCAAGACCCTGCTGAGGGTGTAGAGCTGGTCCAGTGTTCCACGACCAGGACGAAAACCACACTGNAGGCTTAAGAGTGTGACCCCTCTGTAATTGGAGCACACCCTCCGGTCCCCCTTTTTAAACAGGGGGACCACCACCCCGGTCTGCCAATCCAGAGGAACTGCCCCCGATGTCCATGCGATATTGCAGAGTTGCGTGAGCCAACACAACCCTACAACATCCAGAGCCTTAAGGAACTGCGGGCGGATCTCATCCACCCCAGGACCCTGAGGCCACCGAGGAGTTTCTTGACCCCTCTGTGACCTCGTCCCCAGTGATTGGAGAGCTCAACCCAGAGTCCACAGGCTGAGCTTCCTCAACAGAAGGCATGTTGGTGGGATTGAGGAGGTCTTCGAAGTATTCTGCCCACCGACCCGCAACGTTCCGAGTTCAGTTCAGCAGCCACCATCCCCACTATAAGCAGTGTTGTTGGTGCTGCACTGCAGTAACTAATAGAAAAAAATTTAAGCAACCTACTTGCATACTGGATGTGGACTGTTGGATGTTAAATTCATGAGCAGTAAATCAATCAATCAATCTTTATTCCAGACCAAAAAGGTCCATAATATTGTGCTAATTATTAGTATTGAACCAAAGAAAGCAAGTGAAATGCAAACCTTTGAAATTGTGACGCTTTTTATGGGTCAAATAGACTCAAACAATTGTGACAGCAGCTGCGTGAGAGGCCCAAACAATTTTTTTGTCAGGATGCCCAAGATTCCTGGTGGCGCCCCTGGTCATGGGTATGTCAAAGTAAGGAGAAAAAGATCCAGTCAGTCTAATGATGCACACTGAGGAGCTGTTGTTAATTAATATTGCTTTGTTGTTGGGAAATGTTCAACTGACTCCAGGCTTTAATGGGATTTAGCAGCAGTTGTTGTGAAGACATGTCAACTGCTGTAGGTTCTTCTGTAGGGAATGATTCTATATTGTAGCAACAGCATTGAGTAACATGAACCGTCTTAATCTTAACTAAATGTTTTCTATTTGTTTTGAAGTAATCTATTATCACATTGGTCAGGATCTTTCCTAATTCTCCTCCTCTAATGACCCAGCTGTCTGACACCAGTCTGCTCTTTAGAACTAACACCTCAGGCTAAGATTACATTTTGACATCTGTCATTATCCAGTTCATGCACTCAAAGCTCCAGCCAGCATGACAAAATTCACATTGTAACGGTGAAGATCTGTAGCTCAATAAAGCTAAATACGGGTCAGAGTTACTATCTGCAGCTTTCTTCAGAAGTTGCTTAAGAATATGAACTCCTTTCTCCGCTTTTCCATTCGACTGTGCATAATGTGGACTTGATGTTACATGTTTAAAGTCATAATGTTCTGTAAACTCTTGCCATTCTCTGCTACTAAAACATGGTCCATTATCACTCACAACAAAATGTGGAATGTCATGTCTTGCAAAGATTGATTTAGTATGTTATGACACAGTTTGATGACATATTAGCTAATAGAGCCATTTCAGGATAGTTTGAAAAGTAATCAATGATCACTAAATAGTTTTTTCCTCACTGTGTCTCCCTCTGAGAAATGAACCTATTTAAATAAAGAAATCCCTCCATGTTGATACCACGATAGAGATCGTTAATTTTATAGCGTTAACACCGGAGCTGTAAGTGGTCCGGTATGAAACGGGGTGATAGAACAAATTTCAATAATCAGGATGCAGAAATTGTTTCCGTTGTTTTAAAAGGTTTATGTCAATCTGACTTTTCCCCATCGATATGTTTCCCGACCGCCCTGCACCTTAGGGGGTTAAAAATACAATATTTTTTAAAAAAAGAAAAAAAGACGCGCACATTGCGCAACTCTGAAACATGAGAAGCGGGCAAAACCGAGCGACGAACTATATGTGAATTATGGCATGAAAACAGAGAATCCGACGCTGAACAGTGAAAAATCAACACGTGAAACATGATGATTAGACAAAGCAGCAGGTGATGAGTGAAAATTACTGATGGTCAATAAATGATATAATAAATGTAGCCACAGGAAAGAAACTAAAGTGGACATAGCAATAAACCAAGAGAGGATAATACTAATCAAATGAAACTAAATGGAAATGAATGAAGAACAAAATGCAAGAATAAACTAAGAAACTAAAGCAAATACAGATGAATAAACTGGAATGGCAAGACCTTTAAAGCAATAATTAATACGGAGACTGTATGGCAAGAATAAACAGACACTATTTCCAGATAAAAGGTAAAATAATATTGCTGAAGTGCCATGGGCAGGGGCGCAACTACACATTATTCAGGTGGATGCGAAAACATAAATCGGTGCCCCCGTAAAAACAATGAAACTCGCCCCCCACAACATCCCTTCTCCAGTCGCCGATACGTTTAGCGCAAAACTCGCATTACCTCATTACGTGCGCGAGGTGAAGGAGTGTAAGGCGCGCAAGGCGCGCTGAAGTGTACGGAAAACATAATCGGTGCGCCGATTCAATAATGATAATAGCATTAATAATAAAATAATAGTGCAAAGTAGCCTACAAATTCTTTGGTGGAGGCGGTGAGGGACTTGGATAAAGGCTGGGGGGGATGGGGGGCGCTGGACCGAAAAAGGTTGAGAAACACTGTTTTAAGTCGAATTTAATAGATATATCTGATAATAAATTATGGCGCTACTAATATTTTTGTGACAGATTTCTGCTCGTTCTCCATTGGGGTAAAATGGTTGTCTGGACATAACTCAATGCATCACATATCGACTTATAGGCGCTGTCCAATACAGAAATACATATCAATTACTGTATTGATATGTATTACTATATTACGTAAGATAATTTTTACGTATGAAAGACGTAAAAATAATTAACTATACTAATATTTTTCAACAAATAAATCAAGTCTGTTAATTCTATGTAAGCTAAAAGTGAGAATGACCACACACACACACACACACACACACACACACACACACACACACACACACACACACACACACACACACACACACACATATACCCTGGCATATCCTGCCACCTCTGAAAAAAATCCCTGCCCCCCTCTTGCCACCCCATAGATATTTTTCTAGATACGCCACTTGCAGTACTGATGTGTGTATGATGTATGTAATGTAAAAAATGGCAAAGCAGAATAATAAAAGACATTACGTAACTAAAAAGTGTACTTTATTAGCAATTATAATCAACCAAAAGTGTATTTGTAGCATACTGTAATCACATTACTAATATATGTATTTCCAATATAGCCTACTTAAAATAAAATTTAAGTATATTTTAAATAACAGTACACTCAAAATATACTAATCTAGCACGTTTTGATACATAAAAATCAGCATACTAAAGTGTGTTTTAAGTTGTTCCAAAAAGGTATGCTGAAGTATGCTTAGTACACTTTAAATTGTACATTACTACTATTTAAATACTATTAAAATACACTAAGCACAAAAATCTTGTTCCAAAACAGCACACATTAAGTATATTAATCCTAAGTGTACTTGAAGTATGTTAAAATTTAACAATATAATTTTACCGCTACCTGCAGCTATTGCAAGGAGAATGGTGACTTGGAGAAATGGCCACAACTAACCCGCACTAGCAAATTTAGATCCTTCACTGACTCAGTTGCTTCGGATTTCATTATCCACCCAATAAAATGGAGATACAAAAAGCATTTTGGGTTCTCTTTTCAAGTTAAGAATCTTTTTTTAGGCAAATTCTTTTTATTTCCTTATCTGTCGGCAGGCAATGAAAACTTCCACTTATCATACAAATACTGCCTTTTTGTTTCAGGAGCACGTTCAAAACACCTGTTGCTGCCACAAATTAAATTTGGTCTGATTATTAGGGAACAGCCACAAACAGAATAGCTACCCGTGCTCTGCAAGGGCATCTTTCAGGGGCAAGTTGCTTCTATAGCAGGTTAATAGGTGATTCAGTTCGGTTCTAGTCCAGTGGGGAACAAGTTCATAAACTTTATTATTTTTTTAATTCAAATGAAAAATAAAATTCACATCACACTAGAATGTAGTTCTAGTGTTTTACACTGTCAGCACAAAACTGCAGCTCAAAACTCAGACCAGTTTCTTAGCTTTTCTGTTCTTTATTACTGTCAGTTTTTCCGAGAAATGAGCTACTAGCAGTGCTGCTAATTCACTGTCATTCCGTTTCAAAACTTAACACCATGTTCCTGTAATGTGCAGTGAACAAGCAAACCTCCAAAGCATTGGTGGAATATAAGTCAGCAAAACAATGCTAACTTATAGGGATATAGAACAGAAAGAGAAAAAACAGAAAAAAGCTAATTCTCTTGGTGTTTATCAAACAATTTGTTGCTAATTAGCGTGGTAGTGACCTTGAGGGATCCATTTCAACAGGCAAACATTTATGCTAGGACCTTTGTATTTGTGTGAAACTGAGTTTTAACTTTAAATGAGTTGACTCTTGCGGTTGGCCCTACATATTTCAGAGTTTTTTTCAGAAAAGCCGAAATTGGACCACTGAACAGTCTGATCCTTTTTCTCCAAAGCCCAGATAAAATGCTTCTGATGTCTCTCCCTCAGAGGTGGCTTAACACAAGAAATTGTACAGTTTTAGTTCAAGTCCTGGAATCATTCTGGGACTCTTGCAGCTCCAGCTGCAGTCCAGTTTCTTTAGTCTACCTTAAATTTGAATGTACCTTTCTTCACAGTGCTGGAGGATGTCAATAACCATTGACAATCTCCAATAACAATTGTCAAGTAGCCGTTTAATTTCATAGGCCACACATGGCTGAGACATCACAGTTCTATAACAAAATCTCTTTATGAGACTTGCATAATATTGCAATTATGATTTTTATAAGCTTTAAGCCATAACTAACAGAAATAAATGCTACACGGTGTGTAATGGATTTATATGAGTTTCATTTTTGATTTACTGAAACACATTACATTATCAATAACATTCTAGCTTATCTATTCTTATTTCAATTCAGAATTTGATCCAGGAATATCTATCAAGGTAGAACTTTGGTGTTGAGCTCCTCTGTTGTTACCCAAAGCTTCATATATGTGATGAAATTTGCCTGCAGTCATGGCCTGAGGCTATGGCTGCCCTAGAGACAAAAGAAGATGGACTGCCACCATCATGTTTAACCATCCTTGACACATCACTGCCCTTATTGTGCCTCTCAATCTGAACACTCGCACACAGACGCACTAGCAACAGCAGTTTGGTGCTGCAGTGCTGGAGCACCATCTGTCAGCCTGGTGTCAAGTGGCCCTTGTCTCCAATGATTATGGGAGCTCCTGCTGCCTCAGGTGGTCCAAGGACCAGCTCAGGGGCCAGGCCAAACCATATGGTCTGTGGGGCATGAGGGAAACCCAGGGGAGAAGCTCCCCTCTGCTGCTACTGGAGAGGATATGAAAAAGCCATGTGTCTATGACTGACTGTTGAATTGTTTCAGTCAAGGCTGATATAAAAGTAAAGGGTCTGACAGACGACATTCAGTTTGTGAGAAAAGTAATGGAGGACAAGGAACAGAAAGAATAAGGAAGCAGGTCACACAGGTCAAAATCTGGGCTCTGATTATATAATTGGTCAGAATTGAGTCTGATACTAGTTATGTTTGGAAAGTTACATAAAAATGGAAAAAGGTTTTTTTTTAAAGTTAAAGGTTTGAATCAGCTGTACTTTCTTCCTCCCCCTTCATTAAAGCAATAAAACCAACATGTACAGATCATTTCTGAGGTATGTGAAAGTAGATGAGTTACACAGAAAAATCTGATTTACAAATGCATTATTAAATAGTATTTTACAATCAAAAACATTGTAACATGACAAGATGCTTGCTTATTGCTTAACCCTAGTTAATTGTGTGTGAGTGTGTGCGTGCGTGCGTGCGTGCGTGCGTGCGTGCGTGTGTGTGTGTGCATGTAGATTTAGCCTTTTCTGTTTTGGAAAAATGATGCAAACAATAATTTTGTTTTATGATTTTTTTTTATCTTGCTGAATGTGTCATTTTAATAGTTAGACAAGGTTGAGTCAATCATAATCAATGTATATGAGAGATAGAAGCTAATTCAAGTCCGTAAAGAAATTTTCCACACATGTTGGAGTTTTGTATAAAGTTTGTGTCAAAGTTTGTTTGTGGCCATTTACCTCAATTTCAAGATACTCAAAAGACGTAAAATTACCCAAAGAGATGTTAGTACAATTTATGGTATTCTTAAATATTGAAGCCACAACTCCTCCTTTTTTGTGTTTTCTATTCTCGCTTAAAAAATTGTACATAGGAGGTGCTGATTCAATTAGTACGATTGGTTCATTATTGTCTATGTTAGCGCTAAAGAGAGTCATGCCAAGGCAAACCTGTTGCTTCATTCCATCCATAAATTTGAGAAACTGGTTCGGAAGACATTTCTTCAAAGGTATCTTGTGAGTAAGTGTAGGAGCAGAGAGCGAGAGGGGAAAGGTGAGGGAAGGGGGGATGAGGAGGAGAACCAGTTGCTCTGTCACCAGTCGATGTTTTATCAGTTTGTTTTGGGACACTTTGGTTCTGATAAGAGGACGGTTCCATCCTAGTCAGACATCCCTGAGCCTGTTCTTCTGAAGCGATGGTCACCCGGCAGGATTCACCCTGGATTTATTCATGATAACAGGATTTCTGCTGTTTGGTGCTTGCATCGACAAATTTGTGACAGACTTGGCCGAACTAGCGAACACTCAGACTGTTGGTGTGGACAGAGACGTAAGTTGGATGTGAGTCTTGCTAAGACTTGCAGCCCACTTGAGAACTCTAAAACTCATCACCGAGATGGAATCAATCTTGTAGAAGTTGCTGGTTTTGACTCAGTGGAACGACCAAATAATTTGGACAATTGGGAACTGATATGTATCTGAGAAACTTTAGAGAAGATTGAAATTTATAGTCTTATAACCCGAGCTAAGACATTTTGACACTGAATTGGCTTTCCCTGTGTCGCCTTGGAAGGACTGCATATTTCCAATTTCCTTGAAGATATGTAAACATAATGCTCTTTCCCGCCTCACCCCCTCCTGTTAGCCATGCAGCTATGGAGCTGAGCACTCTCAAGGACATTCCTTGATAAACAACACCTTTATCGGACTCGCTGGGAGGCTGAGCAATGTGGCCCCGAGATGTCACTACCACCTCATGTCTGTTTTACCCTTTGTTTTGTCTGAATGTTGCTATTTACCCTAATGTGCAATTTCCTTTTTCCTTTGGTTTGTTATTTTGTTTGTATTTCCTTTTAATTCCTAAATGTATTTCCTTTTAATTCCTTTTAATTAAAGCACTTTGAATTGCCTTGTTGCTGAAAAGATACTGCGCAGAACCCTCAAGCTCCCAGGTACGGTGGCCGACAGGTGCAAATGCGCAGCAACAGAAAAAACATGCGAACAAAAAAGACACATGCACAAATGAAATGCAGCAAACAAAAAGC
Source organism: Micropoecilia bifurca (assembly GCA_903067075.1). Lineage (NCBI taxonomy): Eukaryota > Metazoa > Chordata > Actinopteri > Cyprinodontiformes > Poeciliidae > Micropoecilia > Micropoecilia bifurca. Next base: position 684 of record CAEGAF010192471.1, on the reverse strand, counting down.
AAATGAAATGCAGCAAACAAAAAAGAGACGCAAACAAAAAAGAAAACATCCCCAACCAAATGAAATGCAGCAAACAAAAAGAGAGATGCAAACAAAAGTGTTGAAAAACGGAAGTGCTCCAGACCATTAGGGGGAGTCTAACAAAAAACAGTTGTGTCCGAATTTAGGCTCTGCATCCTTTCAAGGGCCCTGAGAAACTGATCCTTCAAGCATAGAGTAGACCCCCGATTGCCGCTCTCGCAGCAGTCGTCCCTCCTGCTTCTGCATATTACTGTTTATTTTTTGTGATTAGAGTATAACTATACTGTATTTGTCCACTGGCGAAATACCAGCTAATGCTATATAGTGCTTGGTGTTCAGCCCCCGCTCTGAAAGCTAACAGAGATTCCGTAAATCTTAAAATGTTTCAGTCATTAGTCATTGAATTATTATTTTACTGAATTAGTCATTCAGTCAATAAATTAAATACTTTAGTGAACCAAAAGATTTTACTACTACCTGATTTAATATCTGTTCCACTTCCACTCATAGGGGGAAACTAGCGGGAGATTTTCTAACTATTTGCCGGGAGACCTGGGTTAATGTCTATGATTATGTCTATGTCGATGCCTTCTGCGGACTTGAGGCAGCTGATATCCCACAATGCAATGCGCCACCAGCAGCGGTAAATGGAGAAGGTCAGTA
>CAEGAF010192470.1:0-15717 GCA_903067075.1 Micropoecilia bifurca | reverse complement strand
ACACACACACACACACACACACACACACACACACACACACACACACACACACACACACACACACACACACACACCATTCAGCATATCTGGATCAACTCCAAAACTGGGGTGATGAAAACCTCTGCACTCTGAACTCACGCAAACAAGAACCTGGACTGGTTACATAAGAGTCTGTCCTGGATGTTTCCGTTAAGATTTTTCTGGAGCATAAAATGCCTTCCACACTTTTCAGATTTTCATTTCTAAACCATTTTTGAAAAGCGGATTGTCGTCAATCTGCATCACAGACATGCACGACTTTATCTTGGAGTAACGTGACAAAACGTGAAAGTGAAATCAACGATTAGTAAATAAAGATTTATGATAGCATCAAAAGCAATGCTATGCGTTGTTAAGGCTCTGACCTGTAGAGGAGTTCAAAGTTCAAGCTGCACCGTTAGTGACCAACTGATTAATGTCAGGCCCAGCTGACCTGCGGACCGCAAACAGAACCGTAGATCTACACAAACACGTTTTCCGTGTTTATTTTTTGGTTATTGCTTTTTTCCCCCCCAGCATTCATTGCTGTAATCACGGGCTTTTATTGCATGTTTGTGTTTCTGCACAACTCGAACCACTTTCTCCTGAGCGTCCGAGTAAAACCGCGACAGCTGACATTACTAGCAGATGGAAATAAAACATAAATAATAAAAAATAAAAACCTGCTGCTGTGGCCACACTCACCGATCCTCCAACTCTCCAGCCTTCAGCCCCATTTTCTGGCATTGTGCGCCGCTCACAGGCACCGCTTTGCCCGACTTGAGCGGGTGAATGAGGATCTGCGACACGACGCCCACGCGGACGGCTTTTTCTGGCTTTCGCATGTATTTATATCCGAGTCCAAATCCCAGAAGTGCGGCTCCGGCTGCGCCGACCAGAAGAGCCGCTTTCTTATTCTGGGCCAACGCGTTCGCAGCCAGATCCTTCAGATCCATTTTGGACTCGCTCTCGCGCAGACTTTTCTCTCGACGTTGAACTTTTTATTAAAGAGACAGCGGCGACCGCGGTGTGACGTTCAATGACGTGGTTAATTAGGCTTGCTCTCCTTGTATTATAAAAGGCCAATTTCACTAACTCACATGTCGTCTTGATAAAAGTAACACACACGCGCGCGCGCGCACACACACACACGCACTGTTCCCAGTTCAGTTCAAACTGAACATTAAAGGGATAGTTCAAGATTTTAAATATAAAATCAACGTTTTTGATTTTGTTATGCTGTTTCCTCATCAAAAAAAATAATAAAAATACCTGGAGTGTTGCTTTGATTCTTTCATGCATGTTTGAAAAATCCTATAAACTCCATGGCAACCATTCAGCTGTTCAAAACGCCTGGGGGGATCTAGGTCCACCTTCAAGGACAAAGCTCCTCCTCAGAGCTGCAGTTTTCAAGCTTCAGTCTCACAGACCAGCCCTCCCTCATGGCTCCCCCCACTCAGCTCCTTCAGACTAGCCAGAAGCAATTAGCAAACACCTGGTGGAACGGCGCATCTGCTGAGCTCATCATACGAGATACTTCTCAGTGCAACGCTGGTAAAAATGTTAAAAGGTTAATAGAGAAGCCATGTCGAGATGACTTGCTGAAATCAGTTTCAGAAAGAGCAGGAGTTTCTTAAAGAGATAGAGGCCCAATTTCAAGGTGTTAAATCACAAATTAAAATTTCTTTTATATCAGTGTTTCTCAACCCTGGTCCTCAGCTTCTTCTTCTTCTTGTCGGGTTTTTTGGCGGTTGGCAAGAAACTTTTCGTAGCATTACCTAGTTTCATTATCTAGTTTCTTTTCCATTACTGACATATCTACCTTTGCTTCTGGTAGAATCCATGGTGGTATACCGTAATTGATACTGGCGTTGTTTGACTAATTTCTATGGTCCTCAGCTTCCCCCTGCTCTGCATGTTTTAGATGTGCCTCTATTCCAGAACAGCTGATTCATATGATTGCATGACCATCAACTAGTGCAGAAGCCTGTTAATCACCCAGAGATACAATTCAGGTGTGTGGCAGAAGGGAAACACCTAAAACATGCAGGACAGGCGGCGGTGAGGACCAGGATTGAGAAACACTGATTTACGTCATGTTTGATAAAAATAATTTTTATAGCAACTAAAGGTAACACTAGGTTGTGCTACAAAATGACATTATGTTACATAGAAATACATAACACTGCCCCTTTAAATCAATAACAGCGAACAACCTCCCTACAGAAGCTCACTTCAAAAAGTCCTGAATGATCCCTTTCATAATTGACACAAACTTTGGACCCACTCAGGGCTTTTTATATCTTCTTTCTTTAAAACCCGTTGCCAAGTGATGTAATGCCATTGCTGACCTTTTCAGTGGACCTATTTTTGTCTTTGACATAGATAGTCAGGTCTGTGGCCAAAGTAGAAAACAGCAGATGCTGTAGCGATAGGGGGTCAATACAGGGATTTGTCCAGTCGATACTCCTTCTGTTGCTTCTCCGTGGTCCACGTCTAATGGCTCCAGGCAGATACACAGGCACGGGACCGGGCCGCACAGCCTGCATGGGAGGTTGGAGTGCAGAGCGAATTTTGACAATGACAAAAAAAACCCCCACTAATTACCCTCGGCCACTGACAATTTGATGGGATAATTCTGCTCTAAGTGGATTAGCGGACCAGTCTCAGTATCTGCTTTGCAAGTTTAGTTCTGTTTAGTGAGGTTTTCTTTCTTTACAAAATGATTAACAGCAGGGGTTCTTCGCCTTGCGGTCATTAGAAATAAAAAATAAAAATCCTTAAACTTAAACAAAACATCGCAATGAGGTTCGGTGGTGGCAGCATCATGCTGTGGGGATGCTTTTCTTCAACAGGAACGCAGGTCAGTGACTGACAAGACAGTCACTGAAGTAAACTAGAAAGGAGCTGTGAGAACTACAATGGAATAGTTTGGACAAAAAAAACATTCTTGTGATAGAATGGCCTAGTCAAAGGCTAGATCAAAAAGCAATTGAGAATCTGCAGTAATATTTTAAAATTCAAACCTGCGGATGTTTTCTATCCGATCTGACTGAGCGTTTAGTTTTGTAAAAAAAAAGTTTAGAAAAAAATAAAAAATGTCTGACCTAAAGTTACAAATTGTGACACAGTTTAAAACTTGAGCTACTGTAGCTGCTTTTGGTCCATACACAGGCACAGTACCACACAGTCTGCTTGGCAGGTTGGAGTGCTGAGTGAATTCTGGCAATGACAAAAAAAAAAAAACACTAATTGATAGTTTTAAATGATCTTGATATAATGGTCTATCAATAAGTCTGTCACAATAAGTAGTCACTCAGTTAAATCATATGATAAATGAAAATGAAATCGATAATTTCCATTATGATGAGTAATATTTTTTGAAGGAAACATTTGTTTACAGACTTCATCATCTGATTTAATTTGATGTATGGTTTCGGTTGTGTGTGGTTTTTATTTTGCACATTTAAAATATCTTCCATATTAATTAACACGTTAATTAAGTGTTCCTCACAAAATTAATGCTTTCTTGTCTTTGATAGGGAAAAGCTTGCAGTATTATGCCATAAACAACACATTGAAATAGTCTCAAAAAACAAAAACAAACAATGTTATCGCTCATCGTGATAATTACTGGGATGATTTATCGTCCAGCAAAATCTTTTACCACATCAGCATCATATTTTTGTACTGTTGCACCTCTGGATGCTGTTTCAGGACTTTAACGTCAAAATATATCATACAGTTTTCATTAATACAGTTAATGCAGCCGCTCACTGTGTACTGGAACAGAAGGGAACAGCGAAATGAGTAAATTCACGCTGAGCTCATCTTTCTCACTCCTAAGAGAAGTGCAACATTAAGTAAAACTGTGAAATGTGTTTATTGCCAGTCATCTATTTATATTGCAGGCTATTTTTATTTCTCACTAAGGTTTGCACAGATTTTATTTGTACATCTCAATAACGAAGTCTTACTGGGTACAATAAAGGCAAGTCTCAACGGTAGATAAACTGAAATTGTGCAGCATTTTTGAAGTCGTGCTCATCACTCAAAGTGCCAGATTCACCCAATCGCACTCAAAAATGTTTATAGATGACATGCAGAGTCTCTGTCACTGTCACCTATAGTTAGAACAGATTGTCATTCCAGGTTCTGTCCAGTATGAGCAGCATTCCAGACGACCAACTACCCAGGATATTTCTTTGGATATTAGTAATTTAATGTGACTTGCACTTCTTCCTTTAGATGATTCATTTTCTCTTTTGATTTTGTAAGACAGTCATTTTGATTCTCCACATTAAGCAAATTGCACCAGGGTTCATCTTTTAGTAAATTGATATCTACGTTTGTTTGGACTGCATCGGGATTAGGAGTGGATTTTTCCCTTCTGATAAGATACCGATATTGCAACTGTGCGTGTCGGCCAATACCGATATCAGGATGAGTCATGCATACTTTTATCAATTATTTTGTTGTGTGGTACATTAAAAAATACCTGATAGAGTAATATTACTCAGAGAAAAATAGTGAAGCAAAAGATGGGAGCAGAGTGCTTGTATAGAAAATTTTAGATCCAGGCCAAAATAATCTGATACTTTTGGCTGATATCAGACCATGTTCTGATTTCTGATATCAATATCAGATCAGGACATCCCTAATCATAATTTGGATGAGCTTTCACATCGTCCCCAAACAAAGTGGAATATCTAAGATGAATTCTGGTCCATTTAAAGCAGCCAAGCAATTCTGAGCAAAAAACTGTTCACTTTTCAACGATGTAATGACATCATGGTTCAGATAAATAACGATGATAGTCCCTCACACCAAAAGGAGGCTAAAGTATTGGGTCTGTTGAACTATGTCAGATAGAAAAATCACATAAGACCCAACAAGTGACTTTTAGTGAACATAATCAATACTGCATATAAAGTCTACTTTCCTGCACTTAATTTATCATTTCATAATTTTTTTTAAAGAAAAATAAAATAAAGCTGTTGTTTAAATGTTGACTGTATGCCTCAGGCTGAATTGTCTTCCAGTCAAAGCGCTTCCTGTCAGTGTTAGTGCAACATGAAAAGGAGTTGGTTGCAACATTAAAGAATCCCTGCCACACTTAGACTCGTGACCAACCTGCTGCAGGTTGTCCAGATCTGGAGTTCAGTCAACATTCCCATGGGGAAACCATCTGGGCTCTAATAGTCATTTCTATACATTCAGCAGGATTTTCTTCCTCAGCACATATTGATAAACAGCATGGAAAATGCTCAAATTGCACAATTATGACTTACAGTCATGGTAAAGACCAAGTAGGTATATCTTCTTGTAGCTCAAGGATCTGGTTAATTCCTCAACAACAAAGTGAGAGGACAATAAGCTCATACCGTTCCTTGGGATATCGCTGATAAATGGCATTATAAAAACTCTTCAAACGAATAGTGTCTAAGTTTTTCAACCAGCTTCTACATCTAGTCTGTTTTGTTGAGTCATGCGTTTTTCTCCTCATACATTAGCTGTGTTTCCTTTACAAATGTGCGCGAAACTTTGTCTACATCCAACTAATGTCAAATAAGAAACCATTAAGTAAGAAACGCAATTAAAATCACATGTGAATGAGTGTGTTCACGCGATAAGTCGGTTTAAAAACACCGCGCTAACGTCCTCCTACCACTTCCTGTCTTCGTCTTCTTCTTCGTGGTTTACGTTAGCGGCAGCATCTGGTTGTTGATCATGTGACATTGTGTGATGCGAAAAGTGTTTCTATTGTAGTTTTGCTAAATTAACCAAATTCGATATGACCAAAACAACCACGACATCCTAGCAATTCAATTTTTATTGACAAACAAGATTTTTTTAAATTACTGTGTTTCCACTGTGTGAATTTATTTCTGAAATGTTAAATTGCTCAATTTGAGGTAAATGGCATCCCTTTTTTTCTTCAGGACATCACTTGGGAATCTCACACCAATTCATTCCATTCAGACTAACAAGGTAATTAATTATGTTTGAAAATCTCTAAAACTGATATGCTTTCTTTTTGCCACGACTGTATGAGACTCCCTTCTACAAAATGTAATTCTAAACATGTTTGCAACTTATATTACATCAGAATTTATCAAGCCATAAAAAACATCAACAAAAAAACTCAAACCAGTCATTTTATTGGCAAAATATTCATGTTTTACTGTTGACAGATTTAAGGCCAATAAATAATCTGCAAGAACATAGAACTTGGTTCTCTCTCCCAAAGCCGCAAGAACATTTTTGTTGCCTGTTGTCAAAGAAATATGAGGAAGTGGGAGAGACCTCTTTGGGGTTCTGCACTTTATTTCTAATTACCTTGTACAGGCCTTTAAAATGTGTCATTAATATTCCTGAAATGTGGCTCCAGTCATTTCTCAAGTATATATTTTTTTACCTTATTGTTTTCTTGGTGAAAGGATTGAAAGAATAAGTTTCTTTTTCTTTAATAAACATATGTAAAATGTGTATGTCAGTCCAGTACAACAGGTTGATGCTGCTACATGATTTCATCTTCTGAAGAGACATCACATCATTTGTTATTTGCATGTATTATATGTGCACCGGTTTAATCTGTTAGACTCCCAGATTTCACACAACAAAGCAAACAGTAAAACACATTAAATAAAGGGGGGAAAAAATTCAAGCTCAGATATGGGATGAAACTGTGTTTTAAGAAACTGGCAAAATGTATATATATTGCAGTTCATTTAGAATTTCTAACATTTCTACAAACCCAGAGAAAACTGATAGAAAAGCGTCAATGTTGGGTCATGACACTCAGAGATCTACAACAGAGTAAACTTGATAACTTTTTCAAGGCAGTTTTACCAATTTATGTTTTTTATGTATGATATTTGCTATTAAGATGAATGTTGTTGGATTCCAAAGTTAAAACATAACCTACCGAGTTGTTACAAGATATTTTGACGTTTTCCTCATTCCCAAAGATGAAAAAAATGACTGAAATTGAAAGGGGAGACGGTTAATTCGTAGTAAAAATGATGTCTTGCCTGTAATCCTTTAGTTTAGTTTTACTAGTTTAGTCGATGTATCTGCATATCAGTTGTCATGGGGATAAGTACACCCTCGTGAAAAACTACAAAATGGTCAAATCGTGACATAAATCTGGACCTCAGCAGCTCTAAGAGTGTTTTAATCGAATGTTAAATCCAGAACATACTTTCAGGCCTTTATTCATTCATACCGTCATCTTGTGTCCAAGCGCCTTTCTTTGTGTCTAAAACAAGTTATTTTGATCACTTTCTGTATCAGTTTGTTTATGTTCACAGTTAAATATTTTCATAAATAGAGGTAATTATAAATATGATTGAATCTCATGTGTAATTTAATTCTACTTGCAATATTTTTGACAACTTTTGGTTTTGATCCTAGTTTGGTTCAGTCTAAAGTAAATCTAAGCAAACTCCTGCCAGTACATATTTACTGGAGTCACATATCAACCTCTAATGAGCAGATTAAATAAACGACGATGTAAAACACTGGTTGCCACAGCAACAGTAAAATGCCCCTTGGTGGGTACAAACCGACAATGACCAGGATGAATAATACTGAGGCGTGTGACTCCACTTTGTACCCAAAAAAGTTTGGTGTGAAAGGATCAAAACCGCAAAAGTACAAAAAAGCAACGGGGCGAATAGACCACCCCACAAAAATGCACAACACATATCATATTCTCGTTATGTATTAATAAACAAACTAGAAGCCAAAACAGAGTAGTGTAATACAGGAAATTAGGTGCACCATTTCTGGTACTAGAAAAGAGAACGTAGCTGCCGTTACTAAATGAAATGCTAAAGATTACCTGATGAAGAGCAAATCTGACCAACTTGATTACAGCAGCAGATCTGGCAATTCGCTGGTTCTTCCAACGGCAAATTTCAAAAGTTAAAACTGAATTTGTTGCAAGATTTCTGGAACAATTGAATAGCTGAGACCAACTCAAAGATGCTTAGTTTAAAACATCCAGTCATCTGTTGAAGTAATAATGAAAACAGCGATAAACGAGGATGCACTTTCTCTTTAACTTGACTACAGCTCGTCCTCTTGATTGATTTGTCAGCTGCTTATTTGTAAAGTCACAGAATACAATGATAAGCAAATCGAAAAAATTCATCTTCGGGGGTTAAAATTGAGTTGTTCCTCCTCGAAATGAAGCGAATGTGACTCTGCATCATGCCACCCACTGACAAACCACCAAATTGTACCCAGGAATACGTGAGACGTTAGCTGAAAGAGATGTTTTTTCTTATCCATCAATCATCCCGATTCCATCTATTCAAGCAAAGCTGTCTGTGACTGACAACCAACTAATTACACATTGTACCAACATGGTAACCCCCCTCCCATTTGCCCCAACAGACTGCTCCCAAAAAAAGAAAAACAAAACACAATTGAATCTACTGTTTGCTCCAGATGTGATTTGCACATCTCTGTGCACATTATGTGTAATGTGGGTTGTGTTTGGGCAGGTCTTTTATCCTCTGTGTTCTGTTGCCATCAATGAAATATGTTAAAAGGAAAAAAGAGAGATTTTTTTTTGACTGAAAAACCAAGTATGCATAGTATGCTGCCAAACATAGTAGCACATACAACAGCACAATATTAGGAAAACAGTTATTGTTGGATATTGCGATGAAATTAACGTTTGGGATTAAGCCATGTTTTAGAATCTTAGAATTTGTTCAACTTAAATCAATTAGACTATTTCAGCTATCGACACACAACATAAAGTGTTATTACCTGAATAATAGCTACCAAATATTGCCCTCTTTGATATTGCATTAACAAATTGCAGTGATATGCTACTGTGCAGTTCTAAGTAGCTGTTCGCATATAATTAGCTTAGTTTACCATAATAAACCCAGGCAGCCAAAAACGGCTAACCTGACTATGACAATTAGCTAACAGAATTAACCTCAATCCAATTTTCAACGCTCATTATACCTGTAGCAGAAAGATGTATTATCAGCATAAGTTTGTAGAGAATCGAGTAAAGTATTTTGAGTGGTGAAAGCTAACTAGTAAGGGCCGATTGATAAATGGCACCTGCTAAGGCAGACTGATACAGCTAGCAGCCTCCATGTTGTAGCTTTAGCATTGCAACACAGATGTAGTTTGAGAAAACAGCAACAAAATTAATATCAATCATCCCTAGTGAAATTGTACAAATTATATATCGACAAGCACAGCATTGTATCAAATTGATAATAATTGTTTCAGTTTTAATTGTTCAAAAGAGCTAAGATTAGGATGGGACTGACTAGCTGTTAGCCTTCTATTCTTCAACAAGCACAGCAAGCATTTTACTACAGATACTATTATTTATGATAACTTAAAAGAATCTTCTTTGAATTTTTTTTAAATATCCCTGACAAATCAGAATGAGTGTATATATGGTTTCTGTTGGCATGAAATCAAATAGAAGTATCCTTGGATACTCATCTGTGTTTTATGGTTTTTTTGTCATTTTAAAATGGTTGATAAATTTCTTCAGATTGACAGAAAATTCTATATTAAACATTTCTTCCATTATCCAGTACATAAATGTTACATATATGCTAGATAATTAGTGAACGACAATGCGTTCCTTTTTGCTTCCAGCTTCTGCTTTGGGGATTTCCTTGCGATATGGGAAGAACATCTTAATGTCTAACTACTACCATCTAGCTACCAGTCAACCAGATGAATGAAAGAAAATGAACCAAGACACCTTACCCTGCAGTAAATACGGTCCATCTAGCTCATTAAGACAAAAATAAGATGAATCTCATTAAACTCAACTCATTTTACTTTGTTTACTATTAGAGTAAAACAAATGCACAACTAAAGGATATTTCAGTGTGTTATTGTCAGTGGTCACATTGTTTTTAGACTTTTCCACCTGACAAATTACGTAAGTTTGTGACTAGCACCAGCAATTTGGTTGGAGAGCACTGAGAGTCAGGATAAGCTACAGATGTGAATCATATGAAGTTGGTCTACTATTCCAGACTTGGTAAAGTTCTGACAGGTCAAACATGCTGTGAGCAATTCTCACAAACTGTATTGTCTCTTCGAAGTAAGGGTGTATGACATGAAGTCTGGTGTTCATAAAAATGCCACAACATTTCTCATCAAAGCCCGTCTAGCAAAAACCCCTAGTCAGTGGCCTTGTCAGGTGAAATAAGTGCCATTTATTATTGTGGACCCCTGCTATTAAAGTGTGTGATTTAAGTCTGACACCAGCAGAAAGGGAAGTCCTTCTTGAGTCGCCCTATGGAGTAGGTGAAATCCTAAATTATTTTGAAGAAGCCTATAGCAATTTTAAATTTTAAAATATGCGTGTGGCATTATTTATGACAGAAACAGTGATATAATTCAAAAGTTTCTTATCTGGATAACTGTTAGCCGCTAATGGTGCAAATGGAAAGCTAACTGAGTTGCTTTCCATTAAGCAAAAAGGGCTTTTTCATAGTATTTTTAACAAAGTAGGATAACATTTACTTATCTCTTGTTCACATCAGGGTCACCTTATACGAAGACAAGCACTAAATAATTATAATTGTCAAACCTTGACTGGAATGTTGTACTCTGATAACAGAGAGAATGAGAATTACAGTGGTTTATGAAACCTTTGCTATATCTGTGGAGCAAAAATGGAGATTCTTTATAACAACAGTATTGCTAAAATCTTGTCTGGATATACTGATACACCCCTAAACGTAAAAGATGAAGGAACAGAATGAATAAAGGAAACATTTAGGAAGTAATGCCGCGCTCGTTATTGGAAAAGCAAAATCCTTATTTGCTGCAGAGAAAACAAGATACAATTCTTGTTTCTCTTCATTTCACCGTCACCTCTCTCTGTTGATTTCACCGGCCAACCATCTGATGGGCGTAACATGCACCACGTTGTGTTCATGTGCCGTGACCCAAGTGACTCCGAACCGGTTGGACTTAACTCCGTTGAGCACACACATAAAGCCTCAAAATGAAACCCTCTGTTGGCTGTTCTGTCTTCATTACATATTTGATCAAGATTTTGTTGTGTGCATACTCCTTTTTTTTTGCGCATTATACTCTTGGAATACCAGGATTATAGCACCACGTACATCTAGTTGCAGTTAAGTGTTGTCATCAGCTGCTGTGAAAGGCTAAACGGAGCTGCGTCTCTTAAACAGATTGAATGGAGACAGAATGTGTAGGCCTGTTGTTATGGAGCTTATGCTGGTGCATTGACGTGGACTACACACACAGCCTGTTGATCCAGGATCCATGTAGTGAGGACAGTTACTGTTCTGCTGCAAGTAGGCATCTGAGAACGTCATCTCATGAGGGATCATGGTGGGTGTGGAGCCCTGCAGCTTCTCTTTGCTTCTGTACCACAAGCAGGAGCATATCGTTTGGAAATGCAACACCTCGGTATAAGCACCTTTTAGATCTTTAGCCTTTGTGGCTTCATTGGCTACGACGGTGGACGAGGTTGAGGTCGGGAGCGGTAGAAGACGAGCCACCTCCCCTCGGGGCTTGCCCACGGTCATCAAGGCCTTCTGCTTGGCGTCCCGGCGCTCGTCCTCGGTGTTCATGGTCAGGAAGCGAAGCACGACGAGATTCAGGAACGCCCCGATCACCGTCAGGCCCATGAGGATGTAGACGAAGCAGAAAGCCACGTAGCGCGGATCGTTCTGCAGCGCGTCGTCCCTCTGCAGGGCCACGTAATCTCCAAAACCGATGGTGGTGAGCGTGATGAAGCAGTAGTAGAAGGCGTGCAGGAAACTCCATCCCTCGCAGTGGGAGAACGCCGCGGCGCCCACACACAGAGTGCTCAAGCAGGAGAAGAAGCCGACCGTCACCATGTTCGCCATGGAGACCTCGGTCTGACGCATTCCCAGGCACTTTTTGGCTTGATGCAGCAGGTATCTGACGAACGTGTTGATGCGCTCTCCCAGGCTCTGGAACATTACAAGGGTGAGCGGGATCCCAAGCAGGGCATAGAACATGCAGAACACCTTCCCTGAGTCGGTGCTGGGTGCTGCATGGCCGTAACCTAAGAGGGGAGTACATCACACATTTGTAAGAGTGTTAAGGACGGCAAACGTACGGGTCTTACAAACTGATCTCGGATCTCTTTCATTGGTCATTTTAAAGCAACAGCAGTCAGATAATAAATATCCTCACTCATAAAACAAGACTCTTAGTACCATAAGCTGAGTCCTAGATTTATTTAGACTATCAACAATGGAAAGTGACTTTTCAGACTTGCCGAGCACCCTTTATTTATTTTTTTTTAATCAATTACCAACAATTCTACCAACTTTCCCTGTTGTTACTGAAGTTTTTTGGGGACTTGTGAAAGCATGTATTGTTTTACTATTCTCAGTGAGCGGCAAATGCTACGGTCAGAAATTCTCCAGTCCAAGAACACTTTATGTACCGCTCAGTCCGTAGACAGAGTCTGTCTCTTTGCAGCTGGAGCCAGAAACATTTCCTACCTGTCAAGGCCAAATCACCTCTGGCTGCTCCTCTTCCAGTCAGGGCCAGAAGAAAATGTCAATATAAAAACAATCACTGCATTTATATTGTCTATTTTTGTTTGTATTTCAGATTGTAGGTAAAAAGTTTGTTTAAGTAATCGTTTTACTGTAACTTTAGGTGGAGTTCTTAGAAACCACAAATCTAAAAATAAGAAATATATTTTTGAAAATGAGCAGAAAAATATATGTATATAGCAATAATTTGCAGTCGTAAGCGTACAGAGTTCCACAAACTGATTAATCTCTATTACATCACCTTTTATTGCCTTCTGAGTCAGTAAATTGTTTGATCATTTCAGTTAGTGACTTTTACAACATCAAATAGCTGCTTTCCTTTCTTGTTTTAACTGGTTTAAACTCTTTATGTTTTATCTACCATCAATTATATAATTTTGAAATTGTGAAAAACTCATTAAGAATATTTACAACATAACTATGTAGACTATGTGCAGCTACAGTAAGTGATGCTAGCTGAGCTGATGGTGCTAATCACTACATTTTAAAAGTAGTTAAAAACTGCTTGAGAATGAACACATCACGTGTTCCCGACTCCATTTCACTAAAATGAGTTATTTGTTGAGACTTTGGTCTAAGTATGCCTCCGCTCATGAATAATTAATGAGCTTCAGCAGCAAAACAGCTAACAAGGATGTTGCTAAACCATTTTGTTGATGGATGTAGTATAATTGCAGACCGTTTTACACTCAGAAAAAGTTTTTTTTAACAACTAATGGTACATTTTTGGGTCAGTAAGTTTAATATTTACTTAAACAAACACAAATATAGAATCTATTTTTTTAAATAACTTGGGCAACCTCAAGTATTGAGGTTATCAAAGTCGTGCCTGAAATATAGAGCAACAAATTTATCATTCACATTTTTCTAAAGTACATATATTATCTGGCTTTGAGCTGAAAGTCTCAACAAAATATTTACAAAACAGACGATTTGTTTATATTTTTATACATTTCTTAAGAGTTTAGTGAAATTTCACACATTTTGTTCCAAAATACAACAGGATTAAAGTACTTTTTTTCTGAAGAAGTTTCTGAATAAGTGAAAAAAAACTAATGTAAAAGAAACAGTACAGTGATAAATATCCTTTTAGTGAGATGCTACAGAAAGAGCTGAGGTGAGAAGACTTTTCTACATGAGCCCACACAGTAAAAAGTGCTGGGTTAAAAATAACCTAATTCGTAACCCAGCGCTGGGTCATATATGGACCGACTCAACGCTGGGCTGTTTTAACTCAACTGGGTTGGGTTGATGGTTTGACCCAGCACATTGGATCATGGCAACTAACCAAACATTGGGTTAAATTGACCCAAAGTTAGGTTGAAACTCATAAATGGTAAAAGGACTGAACTTTTATAGCGCTTTATCCAATCATTTTGACCACTCAAAGTGCTTTACACTGGAATCACATTCACAAACGCTCACAAATTTGTACACTCATATGCAGCTCAGTAGGCAATTTGGGGTTAAGGGCCTTGCCCGGGGCACATCAACATATGGCAGGAGGAAGCTGGAATTGAACCTACAACCTTCCAATCACAAGACCATTGCTATACCCGCAGAGCCACAGTCACCATATATCCCAACACAAGGATTATTATACCACTATAGTTGGGTAAAAATATGTATTTACCTACCGTCATAAATATTTTAAATAACCTTAAAAATAAATATCAAATGTGTTCGAAATACATTCTATTAATTTATAAAATCCTATTCATGTTGAAACTTTATATTCTTTTTACTTATCATGTCTTATTTCAAAGTAGAGGAGAAGCCCGATATGCAGTCATGTTGAAAATGGAGGCTTGTGAAGAGGGGCGTGGCTTGTGAAGAGGGGCGGGGCTTATGAAGAGGGGCGTGGCTTCTTCCAAGTTTCGTCTCTAACCCAACCGATTGGTTAAATCTACCCAACACCTGACCCAACAGAAGAGTTCAAGCTGTAGACTTCTGGTAAATTTCTGACCCACCTCTTGAGTTATGAATTTTGACCCAATATTTGGTCAAACTAACCCAACCTATGACCAACAGCTTCAACCCAGAAATTGGGTTATGAAAATAACCCAGCATTTTTTACTGTGCAGCGCTGCTCCTCTTGTAAACATCTACAAAACGTTTGTTGTTTAATCTACATTTTTGATTTGTCTGTATCAAAATAACAATAAATATATGGCATTGGTAACATCATTATAGCTGTTATGATCAATATGCTAAGTTAATTTAGCAGAACGTGTATTAATTGAATCTTTTCTGTATAAAGCAGAGCAATTTTATCATGTTAAAAATTTTATTAACATTTTTTGAAAAAACTAGAACACTTCTGGACTTTTAGAGGAAGTAATCAGAGAGAACCCAAAATACACAGTGAAAAATTAATGCCCTAATTTGTTAAATTTTCTGCAAGTGGACAGAAAATTCCTCCACAGCGACATTAAAGACTCATTATTAGTTATCCAGTTACACTGGTAAGTTGATGCTCCCCCTAGTGGCACAACCAGTATAGGTTTACTTTCGACATGGAAATCATTATCTTGTTATCCTTGCCTGATATTAAAATGTATTTGATTTGCAGAGCAAAATCATATTTCAGTCATAAAACAAATTCTACTGGTTGAGATAAAGAAAGCATGGCTTTGTTTGACCAAAACAAATAAATAAACTCAATATTGTGGGTGAGCTTCCATGTGGATTCCTAGAACCGCAAGTAATTTAAAATGTAAACTCTGCAACCAGATTCATTACAGAGCTGTGTAACATCCACTGCTCTGTCTCACAGAAAATGAGTAGCACTAACTGAGGTAATCATATGAATAACTAACATACACCTGAACTTTATTGAAATTGAACTGAAATTCTTAAAAGAGCTCAATTTTAGCCATAGCAAAGCTTCAAAAAAATCGGTGATTGGAAATTGGCCTCAAAATCTCTGATTGGTGCGTCTCTAAAATTAAGCAAAATTAAGTTAACGGAGTCACTTTTATAGTGTGGTGGGAAGAAATATAACAGAAAACAACCCCCTTAAAATGTGGTGAAATGAAAAAACGTAAAAACAACTGTACATTACTGAATATCAATTAGTGTTTCTGATTGTATTTTATTGGTATGAACTTTATATACATAAAAATGT
>CAEGAF010192468.1:0-27297 GCA_903067075.1 Micropoecilia bifurca | reverse complement strand
TAATCAACGGCATTAGCTCCAGTTCACACTCCAGACCAGATGGTGGCGGTATTGCACACTTTCATTTATTTAAAAAAACGCCACAGAGAAGAAAAAACTTGAAGCAGGGAAGATAACAGATGCTGTTCAAATTCGCCATTTTTACTCGCATAATATTGCCTTAAAAGTAGAGAAGGCCTTGACATTAGTTAATAATTTAGTTAAATTCAAGCTGTTGACGTCCTAGTCCGAGTTAGACAACAACACAACGGGACAACAACCGATGGAAATGAAATGTGTGTCACAAAAGGAGCCCAGAAGGACGAAGGCTGCTAAGTGTTGCTAGCTGGTGGTAAGTTTGCTTATTAATTATCTTCATTTAATTATAATCAGTGCAGTAAAGAAATATAACTTATGTTGGTTTCTTAAATAATTATTTTATCAATTTTATTCTGACTAATTTCTCTATTCTTTTTTTTAGGTTTCTGTAAGGTGCAGTGAACATGAATGTTCTGTCATGTTTTATTGTCACACTTAAACTTTCATGTTCATGTGTTCACTTTTGATGTCTAAACTGATAATTAATGTAAAGTTCATAAAGTTGTGAGTAAAATTGGACAATTTTAAAATGCCTGGGCATCTTGTGTAATAATTAATCTTTCCATGTAATTTTAGCCTAAAACAATGTAAGTACAGTAGTGTAGTTATGCATGTCTTTTACAAAATAGGTACGGTACTAGGAATTAAGACTTTCATGAATAATTAAAGTTGTAATTTATTATCAATAGCAGGAAAGAAAAAACAATTCATTTTCAAGCTCTGAAATATGAAATTAAAGAAGTATACTTTAAGTACACTAAGTATACTTGAAGTTGTTCCAAAAAAGTAGGTGTAATTTAGTAAAGTACACTATTAGTTGTATTTTTACACAATTTAAATACTATTAAAAGTATACTAAGTACAAAAAAAGTTGTTCCAAAATAGCACATTCTAAGTACATCGCTAAAAGTATACTAAAGTATGTTAAAATTTAGTATACTAAAGCATTTTTTTTTACCAGGGTAAGCTAAAGATTGCTAATAACACTCGAGTCTTGGACCAGAAGTCTAAGTCATGTCACTGTTATTTGCGGCACCAGTTTAAGTCAGTGAACTAAGTCTTTGTTTTTCCAGCTTGGGTCCAACTCAAGTTCAGGTCTCAAACTTGACCTTAGCGCTTCATCTTTGCTGCGATGACTAAATTCAGCAATAAGGTGGCTACCTGATCTAATGTTCATAGTGTGCAGCTGATAGCTAGTTTCCACAATTACTCTTGTCTGACTCTGGGTGTCTGTTGTCGATCACATTCACTTGAGAATTCACACTTTGGGCATCATCTTTGTGATGAACTCTTTGGACAAAGCTAAAACCACAGTGGGTTATCTGATAATTTGTATTTTATTACAGAGTTATTACCTCATAGCTCTGTGGGTCTTTCCACAAAGCTATGCTATTCAAGACCATTTCTACTTTCTGTAGATGATTAGTTGTGGCAGGCCTCCCTGTAACATTTTTATATTTGCTATTAAGTGGAATCTTAAAGTATCTGTAGCTGTCCAGAGCATCTGAAAGGTTGACGTCTACTAGTTTGGCCTTTTCAGTTGGGATAACCTTTCCTCTCTTGGATAACATTTGACTGCATCCATCCAGTCTGAATGACATTCCAATGTCATTACTATTTATCTTGCTGGCATGCCAAGTTTTTTGCTAATATCTTTTTGGGAATCACCTTGTTGCTGCCAAAATGCTATTTCATGCCTGTCAAACCAAACTATCTTTGGTATTTCTTCAGTACAGACAACAAACTTAATGGAAACAACTTGATTCTTGCAGGCTGCCAAATCCAAAGGGCCTACAGATAAGATTTAAAATGGGTTCTTATTTACCTATTATATGTAGATACAATACCGGCTCATCCTTTGAATTTATCTGACCAGTCAAACCGAAAGGTGAGGAAAAATGTAAATACATGATCTCATCTCTTGTTTCCAGTAGGCCGCCTGCATTTCTACAGTAATTTGCTGGACAGCTGTGCAGTGTGTTTCCTCGTTGCTGAGGCTGGTCAGATAGACGGCAGACAGATTTATCTCTGACATGAAGAGGCAGAGAGCTTTACCCTCCAAGGGCCGACTGGGCCGGCTTGATCTCATCACGGATCAAATGGTGCTCCATTAAATGTTTCCTCCCCAGAAAAGCACAGGGTTGATTTGCTTAGGAAAATCCTGTAGGAGGAAAAAGGAGTCATCTGAATAATTGTGAAGCTGTTGAAACTGAAAGGAGAAAATCCCTTTGTGGTTTTCAAGCAAGGCACGATAGAAAGTAACATTTAGTCATTTGCATTTCAGTGAAATGCAAAGAATATATATTTCTACATAGGTTGTGAGTGAAAGTCCATTGACGTTTTGTAAAGCTCTTGCAGGTACGAGTTGTTTTTTTTGTTTATGGAAACGTTTGGATCGGCGTGTTAGCGCTAAGCATTTCCAGGTCACAATGAGGCATTTGATTGGTTTATCCCTCAGGTTAGACAGTCACAGTCCAAAAGTCAAGGCACGCAGGAATGGAAAGAAAGCTATGGGCTGATACTGATACCCCCAAAAGGTGTGCACCACTTGCCAGATGTGTGTTTGTGTATGTCAGGGAGTTGATCGCTGTTTCATGACTGCGTCTGCTTGTACATGCATGCACAGGCCAGCCTATCCTCCAGGTGATGAGCAGAAAAAGACACAAACTGGGGAGCCTGAAAGCAAACAGTCTGCTGCGCATTAAAAACCCCACTCACCGGCGCTGACTGACAGCACGTTTCAGATGGACCGAAGGTAAGGAGTGACTTTGAGACAAAGAAAGCGAAGCGGGTGGGGGTTGAGGGGGCAGCAAGTTGAAACCTAAGCTCTCTGAACCCTGTTTTCCCTGCCTTCGGGCATTCTGTGGCTGGTAAAAATATGTGCTGTATATTTGAAGTGTTACATCACGTGACAAAGGCAGGGTTTGTGAATCAAAGTGCACAACGATCTCAAGAGGAGGGAAAAAGACAGAGGGAAAGAGAAAGAGGGTGTACGCTGGTGAGAAGACGACGACGACGAGAGAGACGGGAAAAGCAGAGAGGGAGGTGGAATGCAACAGGCTGAGCTCTGTTGTCACTGCGAGTCGGACTTCTGACTGACAAACACGACCGCGGCGCTACGTTTCAAACTCCCTTCTCCACCGACTCTCTGAGGCGTTCACGTCCAACATCTGGTAAGTTTGCTCCCAGGGTTTCCTGATAACCTTTAGTCTGTCGGCGGTTTTCGGGAGGAGAAGAAGAAGAAGACAGGCAGAGGACATGTCAGAGCATGAGTGAGAAGTGTTCCTCTTGTCCCTCTCCCTTCTCTCTTTCTGTGTGTGAGTCGGTGTGTGTTTGTGGGACAGCACGAGTGGGGTGATTGAGTTTCTCGAGGAGAGCTTTAATTGAGAACAGAGATTTGGAGAGGAGTCGAAGGAACAACAAAAAAAGCTTGGAAAGAGAATAAGAGCTGATCAGAACTATGGCATGATGATGATGGATACTTCATATTTGTTTGCCCTATTTGAGCGGAAAACTCCTTTTTGCCGCAGATTTTTAAATAAACAAGATAAAAACCGTTGTGCAAAGGGAAATAAAACGAGTTAGTCTCTCATCCACGCAAAGCAAAGCGTTTTCCTCTGCTGCAAACATCAGGCTCGGTCAGCTTTTAGGCCATTTCAATTTGTTTCCCTACAGCAGACGAAGACGCTGCTGCAACCTGAAGGCTCTGAGCCGCCAAACTGACTGTCAAAGTTGATTGATCGCTCCATCAACCTCACAGTGATTGAGCATGTCTAGTCTACCTTAGTTTCAGTGTGATCCCTCACCCTGACCCCCCCTCCCCACCAAAGGAAGCACTGACTCTGTCGGATATCATAAGACGATCTGCTGTCTGATCATTGCTGCTGCTTTGCATCATGTGTGCAAATAAACTAGGTGACCCTTTCACATTGAAACACGAGCTGTTTTTATACAGACTGAATCACTTCAGATAGCATCCTTTGTGCGACATGTGGTGCATGACTACAAATGTGCTGCTTGATTGATGATGATGATGATTAAGATGTCATTTGCATGCCAAGTGCTTCCACTGCTATCTTATTTCTGGATTTGAGAGGTGCGTTTGACACAGTTCACCATAATCCAAAGTGTGTGAGGTTGTCTGGTACTTTGCTGAATTGGGCCGGGTCTTATTTGGAAATACTTTTCGTCATTTGGCATTCTGAGCAAACAACGACTGCTTGTGGGGTTCTTCGAGGTTTCGTTCTCAGGAAAGTTTTCTTTTGACATCTACGCGATGGCCTTAGCTCAGACCATGTAGTATTTCCACATCACTTACAAAATCTATGCTGATGACGAGTGGCTGTATTTCTGTGCCACAGCATGACAACAGTCCGTTACATTTACTAAAACAGAATGGCCAAAAGCATCAAAGAGCGGTTTAGCTAGAACCTCTACCAGCTTAATGCAGAAAACAAAATTTTTTTGTCCCAATAATGGAAGCAAAGAACGCAGCACCCAGCTGGACTCAGTGAGGCTGAAGACCACAGACAGTGCAAGATGTTGTTATGGACTCCGACGTTAACTTTTATGTCTAAATCTGTTACTAAATCAGGAAAAAACAAGACATTGAAGTTTTTATTTTGAGTTTGGTTATATTATTGTGTAAAACTACTAATAAGGCAACTGGACCCCATCTAAGTATTTTCTCTAGAAATCTTTGAATGGTTTTGAACCTTTTCAGATTTGCTTGTCAAGTACGCACAACGTAAATCACCAGTTTTCTGGCCAATCAGGGCTCCCTGGTCAAGAGCAAAAGAAGAGGAGAGAGCAACCAGATTTTAAGCCCCTTCACACTGGAACAAACTTCCTAAGAGCCTGAGATTTACAGAAACTATTGACTCCTTCAACTTAGGACGGAAAACATCGCTCTTTACCCCAACTTTCTCATACGGCCCAAAGACTTCTTTATTAGTTCATTTTTTTTCACGTCTTAATTTTTCAAAATGCAAATGTTTCATTTCAAGGTTTCACTCTTTTTACATGCTGCTTCAGTTTTACCATTTTTCTTTTAATTTATACAATGACTTCTAGTTTCCTTACCTTTATTATTTTACTTTTCTGTTAATATTAGTAACTTTCCGCATCTGTCGGCTAACGCTGCGCTGGCCTGGCGCTGCCGACCCACGGCAGCGCCAGGCCTGGCCGCCAGTCGGTCTCGCAAACTTTTGACAGATCTGTTCCAGATTAATTTTCCTTAATGTCTGGAGGAATGTTCATCAGCGTGTCACAGGGAAAAGTGCATGAGTCTGCAAGAAGGGGGGAAGAAAACAAGTGGGTGTGAACAATGTATCACGCAGTACATCAGAATCACATTGTAAACATGCTTTCCGCGGCATGGTCATTTCTGTAGAGCAGCTACTGAACGGATTAAGCGTAGTTACATTTTTAAGTTTTCCTTTTAGTTTAATTTATGCAGAGAACAAACTGTTGGAACATCTTGTGTGTATGGTTGCATGGTCATGTGTTGGGGTGTGCTAACTTCTTTAACTGCGCTCCAATCTCATCTTTGTTCTCTTCACTTTTGAAGAATGACAGCCCCTAGGGCTCAGAGCGATGTCTGGCTCTTCTCTGTCTTTCCCTTTTTCTTTTCCCTCTGTCTCACTGCCTCCTTTCTTCCTTATTTCCTTTATGTATGTATATATATATATATATACATACATACATACACATATATAAAGCAGGAGCAAATTCTTCACTCTCTTCTGGTGTGTGTCAGCTGAGTTTCATTTTGTACGGGTTTGTTCTCTCAGTCGCTACTTTCAAGACAAAGATGCAGCCATTTGCTGCTAATTTCTGAGAGCAGAGGGCGTCACTTTTCTTCTGTTCTGCACCATTGTCCGCCGAATAATTTGTGATGGATTTGTTTGGAGTCACGTACTGGTCATGGTTTGGTTCGACGTCTTCGCTTTGTGACATTTACTGTTGCTCTCCTGCAGTTTCTTAAACTGAATGCTGAATAAGCCTTAGTGTCTACGGAGTGCCTTGGTGTTATTACTCGTGTCCTGAGGGCCGTGCCTGAGTAAAAGCAACTAGTCCTTGTTAGCCCAGTTTAAACCACTCTGAGGAGGAACATCAAGAAACTGATGGGGGATATTTGACTTTAATGCTGAATGAAAAGTGTCCCACAGAACGCCTGGATAAGATGTGGCCTGCACAGCCTGAAGCGACAGGCCGTGACCCCGGAGCCGACCTGGAGACCTTCAGCAGACCACAGGGTGGCCTCCTTATAATGACAACATTATGTGTCTTATTAAACATTGCTGCTATTGTCAACCTCATTCGCACCAGTGACACAGAGTCTCGGTGTTGGTCGTGTTTCAGTTTTGCCCTTTAACACGTTTCAGTTTTGGTTGTTTTATAAGCCACACACATAAAAAAGTACAAAATGGGGACATTTAGTGAAGACAGAGTCAGTTCCAACTAAAACGAGCCTCTGCCACAATGACAGTGTGTCTTTTTACGCCTGCTTTGTCTCAGGAAACAGAAAGGAACCATCTACCAGGGGACGTTTTGTGCTGATCTGGTAACAATTCGTACCTGTTTACCTTGAAAGGAGTCGTCTGTCACAGAACTTTTTGTCAGTTCATAAATATTCATAAAACTTCAGGAAATTAAACGGAAGCGTCTGAACTGATACATGTTTGTACCAAACACGTGTGTATTTATGCACCGATACATGTTTGCACTAGACAGTTTATACTTATTTTCAGGCTATTTTAGAATAGATGGAAAGATTGTTATTCTAGTGCTACAGCAGCAAAGGGAGTACAGAGATACACACACAGATTAGTAATAACAACAGAAGAACGCAACAGAGCGCACTGTAAGATCAAAAGTATACAACGTAGGAAAAACTATACAATTATCCTAAGTCTTCACTTTAAAAAGTGTTTTATTGTTTTTCCAGTCACTGGCACAACAACCACTGCTGGCTCCTCAGCTGGTTTTTGTGGTCATCAGAAGAAATCGTGGTCAGCTAATTAGCGAGGCCAATTTAAATGTGTCATAAAAAGGAGTTAAGTGATTTGTATGTGACTGAGTTAATGACCTACAAGTCACTTAAACTTAAAAGTTCAAATAAACAAGAATCTTTTCACTCGTTAAAGTCGGCTGCCTCGGGTTTTAAGGCCAGAGTTGGTAAGACGCCCTCATCTTTACCATTTGACAAGAATGGAACTGTTTCCCACTACCAACTTAACTTAACACATTATGTTGGCAGGTACTCCCTCACAGCTGCTGGTCAAACACTGAATCAGCCAATCACATGGCGTCAACTCGACGCGTTTAAGCACAAAGTTATGGTGAAAACGACTTACAAGTGAGTTCAAACGTATTGATAATGATTGATAGATGAACATGACACAGTATCAGTGGGACTGTTGAATGGATAAAAATGCTAATCAGAGATCAAACTGGTTTTAAATTACAGAAAGGCAACAATAGCTTGAATAGCCACTCAATACAACCAAAACATTGGACCTTTAAACAAATAAATGGGCTACAGAAGAAAACCACCTGCCACAGTTCACACAAGCTCTGAAATGAGACGATAGGAGGAACGGTGCCTGGTCCAATGAGTCTCATTTTCCACTGTAGCGTTTGCATAACACATGATCAAAATTTGCAACATGCCACAATTAATGCAGTCCCAAAAAGACCAAATATTGTTTATATCTATTCCTTCATGCTTTGAAGTGGTACATGCTATGAAAAGGTTCGATCATGACTAATCTGAAATATTCATTTCAAATAATTATAGTGGAGAAATATACGTGTTTCCAATCAACAATGTCGAGTTATTTTAGTTTCGGTGGGAGTCATAATGAGTCAATACTCACAAACAGGTTTGAGAAGCATAATCAATCCAAAGAAAACACGCTTTAAAGTGTTCAAGAAAAAAACACAGTCAAGTTGAAGTAGGTTGGAATAAAAAAATAGAACCACTTGAACCAGTTTGTCCATTTAGTCCATATGATCACACAGCTAAAATCCTTTCAGCTTTTTCCAAAGTGGAGATAGAGCTCTAGTGTTTCTGCAATCATTTGGCTGAGCTGTGGTCTTGTTTATTTTTTTGTGCGTTTTTAGACACCGTTTGTTGAACTAAAATCGTTTATTTAATCTCTAAGCTTGATTTATGACTCAAAGGTGCTGCACCTACTCACTCAGATGAAGCCCAATAGCTGAAATCTAACTGTACTGAGGCTAATAATATAATCTATCTATATTAAAATGACTTTCAGTTAAAAACACATTCAAAATCCCCAAATTTATAGTTGAATCTGAACGAAAAAAACATAACAAAAAAAAACTTTTGCTTTACTGAAAACATTTATTTTCAGATTTATTGAAACCAGATATCTTCTTCAGCTATTTTTTTTCTTTTAAGTAAAAAATATATCCCTCCAAAATGTGGTTTCAATTTGAATCATTAGCCTGGACCTTCTTGAATTTCTCTCAATGCTCTAAAAGCTCAGCAAAGTTGGTTAGATCATGTCAGCTGCAAGTTGTTTCAATAAGATGGATTCCTGGTAATAATTTCTTAACACGTTTTTAAGCAATAATGCCCAGAAAACATATTTGATGTTCTTTCTCGTCCTAATACTCTTTGTGGATATTCTCGACTGAGCTAACAATATAATTACGTTCATAAATTAAAAATGTGTCCGCTGCAGCCAAAAACATTTTGTGGCTGCATGAAAGCTGTCAGAATCTGATGGTTTATTGCCAAGTTGTATTTGCGCTTTTCAAAAGACATTTTTTGCATGTCAGTTTGACATGAAATATATAGTATGGTCATTTGTTGGAAAATCTAATTATGTTGTTTGCGGGTAATGGTGCCTGTTTTTTTGTTTTTTTCCCCTCTCCTGGTGTTTGTGTGTTCGTACTTGCACTTTCCCCTCGGGGTATTCAGCACAGCTCATCTTTAACTGCATTCTCTAAGAATATGATTCAACTTTTGGTTTTAGTTTACTGGTATTTTCCCTTCCTAGAATAATTTTTCTTTTACTTGGGACTTTTTTTTCACCGCGCTAAATGTTGTTTGGCCTTTTTTTTGTGTTCCGCTCTGTCTCAGTAGATATTTACTAGAACTTCATGTCCTACAAAACCACACACATTCTTTTACTCCCCGCCACAAAGCAGATAACTCCTCAATGGCTTTTCAGTAGATCTTTATTGTGTAAAACAAAAGAAACTGAGTGCATAAAATGCAGACTGCCTATAAGGAAAAAAGCTTTTATGAAAAGAGGCAGAATGACAGAAGCAGAAACCATTTTAGATTTTCATAGGAACTCAAGTTACTAACCTGGTAAAAAAAAAAAAAACTCAATGAAACTCACTGGAAAATGGGTGAGTCGTAATCAACTCTGTAATCATCTCTGCCAGCAGTAAAATGTCTTACACATTCCTCTTGCTCCATCTTTAACTGCTCAATATTTGGAATCGTGGCTAAGACAAACTGAATGGCTTTGTTCACTTCCTCCGCTGCCATTGCCAAACTGCAACCACAGGCTGACTGCAGGTCTAAAACGTCGTACAAAAAACAAGACATTCTCAACTCCTCCTCCTTCTGCTTGCTGATTGGTCCAGTTGAAGCTAAGCTGAAGAAATTGACCTCAATGGGAGAAATCCCACATGGAGCACTGAAGGGAGATGACTGGGTTAAAACTATAAAAAGACATTTATATTTCCCAATAGGTTTATGTTATACAGCAAGATTATTTTTTACCTGAGAGAAGAAAATAGTTTTGTTTTTGTTTTTATTAGACATTGTGTTTAAAGACTAAGGCCATGTTTGTTTTAGGCAAAAACAAAACCAGACACTTTGGTTCAGTTGTTCTCATCCCAAACCTCAAAAGGAGTTTAGAAGCAGAGTCAAGGATCAGATATTATTAAAAATGATATTTTAAATCAAAGACAAAAACATTATAGAACTCATTGGAAATGGCCTTTAGCAGCACATGTTAGCACTTTGGTGCAGTAAGCATCACTAAAACTTCAGTCTCTGTGTGTTTATTCAAGAGAACATTGATCCTTACTTTAACTTGCTTCCACTGTTTCCTAATTTAGCATAAAATCTCAGAAGCATAAAACGGTACGACTTTCTTGCAGCTTAGATGAACCACAGTAGTTTTACCAACTGCTGTGCGAGGAAAGTAGCCACTGGCTGTCCTAAAAGTCGTTAAATGAAGTTATTACCTAAATTGCATAAGTGGCCATGTGTGTGTAATTGTAAAGGACACAATAATAGAGGTTTTCTTTAATGTTGACCGCAATTCCTTGTGTTTTATTCAGGGTTGAACTGGATCAACTGACCCAAAAAGACTGGTGGAATTTCTTCTTTGTTGTTGTTGCTCTTGTTGATTCTTATGAATATTAACAATGCAATGTGCTTTCATGTCAAAGTCTCCAATAAGACTAGAAAAACGTCACTTTTTTCCATATAAAGTCACTGGGACGGTCTGAATATTTCTTAGATATGTTGACATAGTTGCCATGTTTCCAACATTGACACACAGACATGCCTCAACGTGTTTTCTGCAGAAAATATTGTTTTCTTATAAACAGCTGGACTGAACCAGTTGCTATTCTGGGGACTGATTGGGAAAAAATTTGATTTCACAGTTTGGTAACCCAAAGGTTGTCGGTCTGGGTGGAACAAGTTGAAAACTGCACAATTTTGTTTATTTGTATTTTTTTATTTTCAAGGAGAAAAGCAGGATATTTTTATATTTATGAGGTTTTATTTAAACACCAATCTGAAATGTGAAACAAGCAGAAGGTCTTCTGAACTTGATCTCTCTGCCACCTCTTTGAACCTCCAACATTTCATAAACAGCCTCCTATTTTTTCCCCATTTTATCCTCAGTTCTCGAATGAAGTGTGTTTCCAGCTGAAGTTCAATTCCTTTCAAATTTCCCCTAGGCTTTGCCAAAACCCCAACATTTACCTCACACACAGCTAAACGCATGTTGGTTTGATGGAACTAAACAGTGAAGTGATAAAAAAGACTTCAGCCAAAATCTTTGTAATACGAAGCAGCAGTTGGGTTTCTGGACAGAGTAGACAGAGTGATGCATTTAAAAAAATAAAGTGCATCTGTTCAGAGCCGTCTTTACCAGAGTAAACACGGCTCGAGTAAAAGTAGCGACGTTGCAGCAGTAAATGAAGAACTCTTCACTTTGGAAGACCAAACGTTAAATTTGAATTCCCAGGATGATTCAGAGCAAAAAAAACAACTCATTCATTAGAAAACATTTTGAATATTCTAATCAAAGAGGTGAAAAAGATCAAAGGGATGTTTCTGGTAAGATTGGTTAGCCAAAAATTGTAATCAAGTAGCACTACTTAAAAATGTTAGATTACAAAGAAAAAAGGTAGTCAAGCAAAGAATAATTAACCAAGAGTAAAAAGGTATTTGGTATAAAGATTATAAAACTACAAAGTAAGTCCTTGATCATAATATCAGATTTATTTTGGGGGGAATTTATAAAATCAGACACAAATAAAAGCCAGTAAAACATAACTATCATAAAATAGATACAGACAGAAGACAATTACACACATTTATTATTCATATTATTTTTACTACGTATTAATTGTTATAATTGCTCAAATATTCCATTTAAAACATGTATTAATTATCTGTGCAATTGGGTGAATATATAGCAAGAAAAAAACATAATTTGTGCCAAAACAGCATCAGAGATCAGTGGAGTCTGACGTTATGTGGTTCATGCAGACCCTCTTCTGTTTGAGAGGTAC
Source organism: Micropoecilia bifurca (assembly GCA_903067075.1). Classification (NCBI taxonomy): domain Eukaryota; kingdom Metazoa; phylum Chordata; class Actinopteri; order Cyprinodontiformes; family Poeciliidae; genus Micropoecilia; species Micropoecilia bifurca. The sequence continues at coordinate 15,414 of CAEGAF010192468.1, read as the reverse complement.
GAGCTGAACTACTCAACCTCTGGTTGTAGTAGCTGTAGATCGGCAGGCAACAGGGTCACAGCAGAGAGGAGAAATGGATCTGACAAAGCAATCTCCAACCTGACAGGCTCTGAAGCTGCGGTAGTGATCAGGTGGCCGCAGACAACAATGTGTGGGGAAAGGCAAGGTTAAAATAAAACGGAAGAGATCTGACAGGAGAATGAAAATGAACAAAAACAAGAAGCAAAGGAACTAGAACACAAACAGGAACTACTGAATAAAGCTCAAAAGCTAAGAATAAAAAAGCCAAACTACTAGCTGGACCACAAACTGAAAACTGTAGTGATTAACAAATCTACGGTCTGACTAATCAGGACATAATCTGAGTGAAGGATTATTTTATTGATTTATATGTAATTAATTATACACCACTAAGTTAATATTTTGTAGCAAGTTCAAGATTGTTCACCTCGGTTTTTCCGAAACCTTAATCTCCTATCATCCTTTTCCCAGAGAAAGCTTCTTCACACTCTCTTCTTCACACTCTTCACAATATTTCTTCCCCTGAAAACAAGAGGAAAGAGGCAACAAAAGAGCTGATAGATACCCAGAACTGGAAAACACAGAAGAGTGACTCCTGCAATGAGAAAATTTGATTCTGAGATAAATTATTGATCTCACTTGTTAAAGTTTATAAAGATTATCTGGAAACATTAAATCAAACTTTGGGTTGCACAAACTTTATATGCAAACCTAAATGGAAGTCCTTAAGCACTTATTATTTCTTAGCGTCGGAGTCTGTAAATGTTTTATTTATGACTGGCTGTTTGTTTCAAACTGAAAACTGGAAAACATGGCGTTCTGCTTTTAACTTGACTGAGACTCTCTAGTTTGTGGAAAATTATATAATCTTTAAAAAAATGTCATAAACTTTACTTTGAAGACTCTTCATTTGCTCTCGCTTGATGTAGTTTTGCATGAAACGAGACATTTTCTTGTTCTCTGCATTTGTAGTTTGGTTGAATAAAACTGCGAAAATAATGAGCTACAGTTTTGTTAGATTTCACTATTAATTAGACAAATGATTAGCAACAAAGACACACAGAAGCCAATTCTCTTTTTATCAGTTCAGAAGTTCCTCCTCAAATTTCACAAAGGCTGTTTTGTTTTTGTTTTGTTTTTTTGAAAGATTTTATAATTACAGACCAACTTAGATCCTAGAAATGTCAACAAAACTTCATGTGAAGCGCATGAACTCAGACTGCCTTGGACTTCACGCTCCCTGTGATCAATAAGTGTAAACTCAAATGATCTGATCAAAACATGTTTGTTGTGATCAGGTCATTCGTGAGTCTTAGCTTGTATATAACTAAAATGTGATAAATGATCGCTAGAGATTCAAAGATGGGAAAAAAAGGAAAAACACAAAAGACCCTGAGAATGTTTATGAAAATGTTTGTCAAGATTCCTTTAATAGATTAAGAGACTCCTTGGTTACGAGTCGAGATGCTGCAGGATTTTGTTCGATGTATTAATCCTGGCAAAGACGGACAGAAAGGAAATAAATAACCCAGAGCTGAGTTTGTTGAGGTAGAGTGCTGAAAAGATGAGAGATGACCCATCTTGGTGTGGACAAGTTGTTGGACAACTCTCTGTTTCTGTTTTAATATCTAAGATCTGAGGGTGTTTGAGTTCCTCACTATTATATCCAGTGATTTTGATTTTAGCAAGTTGTTTTAAATTACATGAAGAATTAATGCTAGTATGTGTGAATGAGTTTTTTTAATGTATGTTTTATAAAAAATAAACGTTATTTATTTAACGTGCACTGATTAAAGTTTTGACAAAATAAATTATATTCATTGTTGCAACATTTCAAACTGTAAAAGTAAAGTTTTTGTTTGATTACTTTTATTCAGAGGAGAGCAAAAACAATTCCTCAGTTTCTATAAGTTATGATTTTTATTGTTTCTCACAAATGAATAAAAATTATTAAACTTTCAATTGTTAATCAATATCCTTCCAGTGGAGAACGATGTGACACAAGGATCCATTTCTTAGTCACTCTTCACAATGGGAAACACAAGAGAACATGCTAATGAAGTGATTCAAACATCTGATGATATTCATGAGTCAGGAATCTACAGCAAGAAAATACTTCAACTCATCTGAACTTGAAAACATGGTTTAAAAAGACAAATCACTTTTTCTCCGCACAGCTACAGTTAAATAAAACTTTTACTGTTTTAGGTCAGCCTACATGACCAAAATTATTTCTTTTTGTTATTTTTTAAATTTTTTTAATTTCTTTAAAAATCAAAATAGGAAAAAAACTAAACAAAATACTGTATTTATAAAATAAGAAATTTAGGCACAAAAGTAATACTTCAAAATAATTGAAAAACTGATGTTTACAGTAGAGACATAATTCAAGTATTATGTAGTAAATGTTTTATAGTGTCCATCAGAAAACTTTGGATCTCAGGAGATCTGTTAGTAAAGCTGAAGAGGCATTTGCAAAAATGTCGACCTGAAATCTTGACTCCAGGAAAATTACTGAGGAGTTGGGGTTCATAGTTTTGGGTCGAATATTTTGGGTGAAATGTTTTGGGCATCCTTTCACAAGTTATAAAGTTTAGAAGGCAATTCTACCAAACACTACAGAAATTTATACAAGCTTATGAATTCAAAGAGTGTTTTTAAAAAATAATGCTTATTTTATTGTTCTGGCATTTTTTTCACCTCAGATAGTAAAAATAGTGACATATTTTTGCTAATTGTTACTGACCTAAAAGAAGAAAAGTTTAGTCTGACTGAAAGCCAGAAAAAAAAAGAAATAAATATCTCATTTACTCTATATTTAGGGTCAGAAAATAATAAAGCCGCAAGAAAGAGAGCCTGCAAGTGTGGGCACTGCACAAAGTGACTTGGTAGGGCAGAGAGGAGTAGAAGCAGCCGTTGTTTTTACATTGGGTTTTATTTTATTAGTCTGGGGGAAAGAGAACATCACTTATGGGCGCGTAAGTGTGTGTGCGTGTTAGCTGCACCAGGACCAGGTGACCCAGTTTGACCCGACCCAGCAAGGTCTCATAAAAGCAGCATTGAGGCTTGGAGGCCCAGCGACACAGCGCTGCTTTTGTTGCCCTGCCCAAGGTGTATCCCCCCTGGAGGTAATGAGGGCTGGGGGCAAGTAACACCCCAGCAAAACGCAGAAACCTCTGCTTAGTGCGAGCGCTCATTAATTCGCAGTTTATTGGCAGAAATAAACTTGTTTCTATGTACGTCTTTAACGGCTTTGCTCACCATCCACTTTCTCCCTCCACCATTAAACACAATTAACTCTTTCTCCTATTAGTTTCCCATTTCATTAACTCCACGTCTTTCATCAGCTTGCCAGATGTTTAAAACGGCCTCCTGTTTCATTACTTTCCCGACAAGCCTCACCATCTTCCTCTTCCTCTTTCCAGCTCGCTCTTTTTTCTCCTCCCTCATGTCAGTTTTTTTCTTTTTATACATCTGGTTTTCATACCACATATTTTTGCTCTTTGAATTTTGATTGGTTAAAGACTATTCTTGAAGTCGCCGCATCTGCAGTCGGACCCTCTGTCCTGTATTTACGGCTTCATTCTTCAAGGTCAATTGCGGCTGTCAATGGTCCTTCAGAGTGTGTGGATGTCGTGTGTCCCCCGCTGATCACTTTTGCCCACGAGCGCGATTAAAGTCGCAGAACACCTGCGCGCGCGCTTCTGCCTACATGTCGGTTCTTGCGCGTGTCTGCTCTTCTTTGAAAAGAAGAGGCTTCTGCGTACGTATGATTGCAAAATGCAGCAGTTCCCAGCAAGCACGTGTAATTACGTTTGAAATAACTGCGTGCTTCGTCCAGCCTGAGACTGGCGTTCTTTAATCGTCAAACACTGCAGCTCTTTGTGAAAACAGTTGTGGGGACTCTCCCTCCCCGACGGGCCCTCACAGTGAAGAAAAACCGCAGCGGAGCCAAGCCGCTACAGAAAATATGTCAATATGGGAAATATGACTTTAAAAACAACACTCTGGGAGCTGACTTTGTGGATTTTGGTGAGAAACTGCGCCGTGTACTGTAGGCGCTTTGGCGTGTGTGTGGGAAGACATGACGTGGACGGATTTGACTCTAATAATAGTCACTTAGATGAAAGCAGAGGAGAGAAGAGAAATGTTCTCAGCGGCGATTAGGAACACGACTCGTCGTCATACGGTTCAGTGAAAAAAACACAACACGATGGAAATAAGTTGTTATATTTCGCCTTCTGACCATTTAATCATACACCAGGAGCTGGCAGGCTTTTATTGTGGGGCCAAAAACAAAAATTGTCAGCAGTAGACTGTAATGAAGAATATTTACTACAAGCATGGACATAAAGATGCGGTTCTTGTACTTTCTCATGGGACTGAATCCATAGGACACTATTCTCAGCTGCTCTCTTAAAGGTGCAGCACGTAACTTTTATAGACAATATGTTTTTTCTTACATATTGGCTAAAACTACCACTATGTTGTGATAAAATAACATGAGATAATGAAATAAGAGCTTGAAATTTTTTTGCAGATTTTCTATTGTACATAGTAACAGTTTTTTTTAAATTAGAAAAGTTACATACTGCAGCTTTAAACCAACCATTTAACATTTAATAAACATTCACTAACAAAAATAATGATCTTTTTTAAACAACTAATTAGTTAATAATTAGTTGTTATTTTGCATTTATAAATAACTGAATATTCATTCATTGGCCATGAGGCAAAATGTTATAGTGAGCAGAAAGCCAACACTCCTCATTTATTTAATCTACACGGGTACCAGGGTGGAACACGGTGGTGGCAGTGGCATGATACGGGGACACATTTCATCGTCAGTGTCAGATAAGCAGATTAGGTCTAATAGAAAAATGGACCGAGCTAAGAGGGCAGAACTAGAAGAAAACGTTCTAACACTACCTTTACAGAGTGTGAATATATAAATGCACACCACACTTTTCAGATATTCTTTTGTAAAATAATTTCAGAACTTAGGTTTATCAAAATATACAGTGCACCTTTAATTAAATTAAAGTAGAATGTTAATGAAAGCAATTACAGTAAAGTTGTACGTGAAATAACAAACACTTTGAGTAAAAATGGCAGTAAACACCTGACAACTCCACTGCTCCTATTTTACTGTAAATTCTTGGTGAAGTCACCGAAGTGAAAAATTAGAAAATTACTTTTCTGTCATTTTGCTTCTTGCACAACTTCAGATCAACACATCCAAAAGTATTTAAGCTGCTGTGTAAATCTCGCCTACCTGCTGCCAGTTTTGATCAAAGCTCTGCACTGGTGGCTTCTGAGGAATTTGTCCCTCTGCCTAAATTTTTAAGCTTTCCTTAGTTATTAGTTTAAACTGAGAGGCAAATGGCATTAAGTGATATGTCATTTGTTAATTATATTCATGTTTTTAACAGCTATCTATCTAATAGTTTTTACATCTGTACTCATTCTGAGATCAAGCCTCAATCAGAGCTGTCAGGGTTAGTGGAGTTTACTGTTTGTGTGAGTCTAATCTGTCACTAAAGTCAAAAGATTTATGTTTTCGCTTGCACCCATGCACAGACAAGAGAATGTGACCTAATTTTGAAAGAATAGTTTGTTTGTTTGCTTTTTTTAAATCAGCAAAATTTAATTTGTGTATTTGTAACTCAGAGTTATTGAAAGTAAGACATGTGTAGAGCCATTATTCTCTCACACTGCCTCTTATCCACCCTGGGTGTTTGATTCCCATGCAGACCCAAAACAACAAGACATTCTTTGGCCAAGCTGTATTTACCACAGATTCACCACAGAGAGCTTAACCCCACCCACTCATAAATTCACCGAAGGGGGGCAGGAGTTACAGAGAAAGATGAAGGAAGTGCTGCACATTAAGCATTTCTGACGGAGTTATAACCCACAATGCGACTCCTGGGAAACAAACAAAGGAAGATTTAGGAGCAGATGTTCTCATCAGAAAGTTGTCAGCAGAGCAGATGAGGCTGGGCCTGTGTTTGGTGCGAGAATGCTAAGATAATGTGTGTTTGTTCTAGCGAAGGGTTAAAACTGCCCAAGTTGCGGCTGACTGTTTGTGGGCTGGCTGACTGGAGTCAGGCTGGCAAATGAAACAGAGGGAGCCTTTATGATACACTTCTGCTGATTGAAATCATATGGTATGCCTGAAATTACTTTACTAGTCGAAAAATAAAAAAAAGAAAGGCAACACAACATTGCCCCACCGTTCCCGCCTGATCTTCTGACTCGTCTTCTTTGTTTTGTTCTTAATCTTCTTTGTTTTTGTTTTTCTCTTTTGATATTTCAGCGATGCCTCCAGCCCTGTTCCCAGATATCCTTCGTAATCTCTTTCACATGTGAATTACTGAGATTTATTCTACATATCATCAGTGTTTTATGGTTTACATTAGTATGATTTTAACCTGGACTGACTGCCACACAAATTATGATGCTAAGTACGCACCGGTTTCTCTTGGCTGTTTCTTTGTTCAGTGACTGAAGTTTGGACCGAAACTTTCTCTAATCATTTTTAGATGTTTTATTTGACCTAACATACACTGACTGCTGCAGTTTCTAATAAAGCTCAGCTATTCTTCAACTAAATCTAATATAAACTGAAACTACTGTTAAATGAATGAATGGGGAATTTTAACAGTAAGGACTCCACAAAAACATTGTTGATCCATTCTGGGGTAGCCTTGAAAAATACTCATGATTATTATTATAATTTTTTTTGCATCACTAAAATAGCTACTTACTTAAACCAGTTATTTATTATCTATTGCATTTGATAAACATTTCACATTTTAACTTGAGTCCTTCAGAAATGAACCTTATGGCCTCTATTTGCTTCTTTCCCTGCAGCATTCGGGCCTGGACAAGACTTTGCTTCCCGCCTCCCTCCTCAGCATCGCCGCGGCCGGACAGAAGAGCAGCCAGCAGCTGAGCGGGGCTGAATGGCACAACCCCGATTCAAAGTCACCAAACGTCCCTGACAAAGAAGCTAAAGAGGAAGACAAAGGAAAAAAAAAAAAAACAAGATGAATAAGCAGCCACACTTTTTCACAATGGCAACGAACAGAGAGCACCAAATGCGTCACATGACGGGATTCTCTCGTGCCATGTACCCCTTCACCTTTAACTCCATGAGGGGTCACTCGCCCTTTGACCTGCTGGCCAGCAGTCACCTGTTTGGACGTTTTGGAGCGGACCTTCCCAAAGAGATGGCTGCGTTGTGTAAGTAGAAACATAACTCATCTGGCCTTCCACACCAACGTTTTAGCAGTTTTATTTATGCACCAGGCATGTAGCGGACCTAGCAAACCATGGCTAGATATGGTGATGGCAGCAGCATGATGAGGGATATGGTGATGGCAGCAACAGAGTTGATGAGAAAAATTAAAAATGTTAGAGGCTGAAAAAGACATCGAACTGGGGGAGATGATCATGTTCCTGCGGGACAAACACACTATGCTTAAATCAAAGTTTATTTATTTATTTACTAGAATGGTCCAACCAAAGTCCAAGTCGTCTAATATGATAACCTTGAGATATTCTGCAACAAAGAATGGGAAAACTTTTCTCAACATGTTCAAAGCTGGTAGGATGATACCCCAAAAAGACTTGTCACTGTAATTAAAGCAAAACGTGTATTTTTTGTTTTCCTTCACTCCCACACTTGTTATGTTTATTTGGAAAATAACAGCAACCAAAACAGTTGTAAATCAAATTATGAACTCCACAAAGACAAGCGCTTGACCAGAGTTAAAAATCAAGGACCTTCATTCTGTGAAGCAACAACTTTTTGAATAAAACACAAATCCTTTTCCTTCCACTTAACTTCACCACTTTTAGTCCTACTAAAACAAAGTGAAATCTGCAGTTTTAATGAGACAAAATGTGGAAAAATTCAAAGAGATGTGAATACTTTTAGCAAGTACATCACATTTCATTTTAATATATAACACTAGAGTATCTGTATGCAGCACTGTGGAGTTCACTGTAAGATGTTCAAATGGAGGAAGGCAAAGTCGGGATGCAAGAAAATCTATTTCTTTTTCCACGCACATGACGAGCCTGCGTGTCGAATGTGCGTCTCCTGACCGGGTTCAGAACAGAGGAAACTCAGGGGCCTCGGGGCAAATGTGTGGCTCTAGTAACACATTTAATCAGACAGGACAGGACAGGACAGGACAGGACAGGACAGGACAGGACAGGACAGGACAGGAGAGGAGAGGAGAGGAGAGAAGAGAAGAGGAGAGGAGATTTTTCCATGCGGTAAACCAGACAGATGGCAGTAAGAAGGCAGGCTGGAAAAACAGTCAACATAATGTGGTCCCTGTTTGTAATTTTCTGCTTTCCATGGCCGTGCTCCAGCTCTTTATATTTGAACCAGGACTCTCCTCAAGCAGGAAAGTTTAGGCAGATGACAGAGTTTCTCATTATGTTATGCACTTGGAATTCCCTTTCTACCACAGGGGGCGCTGTTGCACTTCACATTGGCAATTTGTTTTCTTAAACTGAGGACATCAAATAATGAAAAGACGGACAGTTTGATGGGTCAAAAACATTAAGATTGATTTTGCATCTTAATGAAAAGTCTGTGTTGTCTTTAGGACAACACGTGTGTTATTCAGGGACATGAATATTAAAATCAAACTCTGTCCTACAGATAACAGAAAGAAAAGATAATTTTTCTGGACATAGTTTAAAAAGAGATTTATTTCTTAACAATTGTATCCTAGTAGCTCTACAATAGATTTTTTAAAAAAGGTTAAAATCGACAATTATTTGTTGCTATATGACATTTTTGGGACTCAGATTGATTCAGGGCCGGATCTCGAGAGCTTTCTGGGTTCAGGTTCAGACTCACTGAGACTTTTTTTTTTCTTCATTTCATTTCATTCACTTTTCAATCTGGAAAGTGTGGCAAGCCTTAGCCCTCATTTATTCAGCAGCCGTTAGAGAACCCTGTTTGCTTTACAGTCTTCCAGAGTAAGTCTGTTCCAGTTTTGAGCATTTGTATTGTCCGTCCATTAATCCATCCATCCATCCACCGACTATAAAAATCATTCCAACAGCATGCTGCTGCCACCGCCATATTGTTTGGGGTGATGCTCTTTGCACAAGCGAAGCTACAACATTCTACTTTGCTCTTATCTGTCCAGAACATCTTCAGTGGGTTTCTTACATCCCCTCCACGGCTTTAGGCAAACTGCAACACTGGGTTTCTTCTTGCCTCTCCACCTTACAGGTCAAATTTTTGGATTGCGCGCCAGATAGATGTCCTGCCAATAAACTCTAAACTCTCTGGATCTCTGCAGCTCCTCCAGAGAGACCAAGAGTCTTTTGGCTGCTTCTCTTACAAATGTTTCTCCTCGTCCACTCTGTCAGATTAGGTGGCTGACCGTGCATTTTCTCTGCCTAACGCAAATAAAATATATTTATCGGTGTCACTAACTACAGACACATTTCACTGATGATCTATTTCTGAACTCTTCACTTTAACAGCTGATTGGTAGAAAGCCACACTGACTGACTGGATCCCACATGGTCACTGTGGCTCCATGGTTTCCTTTCTCAGTCCTCATGTTTCATTTTCTTAGAGAGTTAGATCTAGGAGGATTACTGGCATCTGTAAACTTTTTCCATTTCTCAGTGGAACATCTAAATTTAGACCCTCAACCCCCTGGTTAAACAAAGTATAATGAGGCTTACATTTAAAAAAAATAATAAAATAAACATAGCTGCCATCTAAGGAGAGCTTAAAACATAGAAACAAAGAAAACATTTAAGTTATGGCAAAAAGAAACAATACATAGTTATAATATAATAAAGTTGGCTCTGTTTTCTGGCTACGTTTTCTTCAAACTGACATTTGTTTAGAGAGGCTCCCCTGCTGTCAGTCACATATCAACTGCAGAGATAGTGGTGTGAGTCCGGCAGTGTGTGTGCGACATGTTGATAGAGCTGCTCTAATCTGCTGATCTGAACTCTTTTTCTGGAGTCCTTCTGGAGGAGGGCTGGGCTCCTGGAGGCTACATGCTCTCAGTGTCTGATTACATCTTTCAGAAGTTGCCTCAGGGGCTTTTACTGATACTCAGGCAGAGATAGAAGGAGAAAGGGGCAACATTTAAACAGATAAGTGTCACATGTAGAAAAGAGAGGCTCCTGGTATGAAACACACCAAGTATTAATTAAATGGTTACTCTGTAACCTCTTGGATGAAATCTATATGTTTTCTAGATTTTCTGCAAGCAATGCATTTTGCACTCAGGTTATCTTTATCTGATGTTTGGATTTGTTGGGTGATCTGAAACATATAAATGTAATAAAAAACAGGAAAAAACACGAAACAGGAAAAAACATGAAATATGTGTGGGAAAAGGAGGGTTTTTTTTTCACAACTTTATATGCAAACGTATTTATGTGTTGAACAAAATGGCACATGAGGCTTATTATCCAGAATAAAATCTTCCTTTGGGACCTACAAATCAGTGAATGTTTGAACAGAAAAAAGACATGTTTTCTTAATTATTTTTAGACAAAAACTTTCATCAGTTCAACTTCTTAAATGACATTATGTAATATTGCCAATAGCAAAATAAACCTATTTGTTGTTTTCAAGTCTTAACCCTCATTACACGTGCATAAATCTATCTGACATATAAATATTTATACTCTTATAATACATTTCTTTCTTTCTTTCCAGTTCATAGTTATTCATGGTTAATGCTGGATTAAAATGGTCGCAAATAACAATACCAGAATCTGGTAATAAATAGAGAAATGAACCAAGTTAGTACAATGTTTTCATGTGAGAATATTATTATTATTTAAAAAAAAAAAAACAAAGACAGAAGTTAAACAAAGTACTTCCTAGCTGACAGCAATGTGGATATCACAAGTCACCAAAAACCAACTTTTTAAATAATTATGAGGGTATTTATTGGATTGTCTGGATTGCCATGATTAAATTCATCTGTTGTTCAAATAGCATAATGTCACACTGAAAGTTTAAGAACAATAAAACCTTTTACCAGAGCACATTTATTTTAAACAATAACATGTTTTTTCTTTGTTTTCTTTTATTTAAACAAAATAAGCTATGTTGAATTCTTTTGAATTTCTTTCAAATAAATGTAACCAAAGCTATCAATAGTCTAGTTCTTTAAGGCTTTTCAAGCGTCCAGGAACTCTTAATTTGTGACTTTTTGTTTCCCCTGGGGTATGAATATGGGACTGCACAGCAACCCAGCTCCTCGCAGCCACACCCGAAATGCAAAAGATGAGACATTAAAATGAGGCAGACGAGTGTTTGTCTCTGACAGTGAGGACATGGCTACAGGCACATTTGGTTAGAGCAACAATTAAACATTTTAATCAGAAACAAAGTCCTTTTTTCTGAGGAAAAGGTAAAAAAAAAAAATCTAAATCTCACTGTTAGAGACCATCACCAGGTTTCTATTCTGTTACATTCATTTGAATGTTTTCAGAAATACTTATTAATCTGATAGAGATTAAGTCATTTTAAATCGCTTGTAAAGAAGACAGCTTGGCTTTCACATATAAGGAGATATCTAAGGATTCACACACTCGTCCATTATGTCACATCTGCAGCCATTCACAACAATGATTTCAGGGATTACAGCCAGCAGGGAGATTGCTCAATATTCTCCATCTTATGTTAAAAGGAAATTGAAACAAGAGCCCCTGTTATTTGCAGACATCCCAAAGGTGATAAAAGGTTGCTGTGGCTGCATGACCAGGTTGGTGAAAATTCTTTGGTTTTCATTATGAGTAACTCTGCAGCTAATAAGCTTGAATTAAGTCCTTTTTTTCACTAATGCAATGTGAACCAAAGGGTACATGGTCCCAGTAAAAGCTGGATTTATGAGTAAATTCAAACCAGACGCTTATTAGCATGAGTGCAAGTCCAGACTTTGTTGCCTAATGAGATGAACGTTAAAACATCTCCATATCTGAAGTTAGTGGTTATCCACATGAAAAGCACCCTGACGTGTGTTCACTGATTCAGTAAGTTCTTGCTGAGCGGGGATGTGGTAAAGACGCATTAAAGGCTCCTTGACATCGGACCAGAACGTCTTAGAACTGCTGCAAAAGTAGAATAAAATCACCAGGTTAGGATAACATTAATCTTTTTTAATGCATGTCGTCAGAGACACCAGAGCAGTTCTGAATCATACATGGGCTTAGAAAAGGTGATGCATGCTGAAATACTTATTTAAAAGAAAATCTGAGGGGAAAAGAGCTAGAAGGTTTCTGTTGGTGGATTAAATAATCAGTTTAATCAGAATCAGATTAATAAATTAGAACACATCTACATTTATCCACACTTGAAATCTAAAATTGCACTTGTGTACAGCACTGGAAAAATTTAAGAGAGCACTTAAAATGATCCGTTTTTTGATTTTCCTCTTTATAGGTTTATGCTTGAGTAAAATGAACTTTGTTCTTTTATTCTATGATCTATTGACAACATGTCTCTGAAATTCCAAGCAAAAATTTTGCATTTATTTGCATTAAATGACAAATAGTCAAAATGATGGAAAAAAAATGCAATGCTTTCAAACCTCAAATAATGCAAAGAAAAAAACAAGTTCATATTTATTTAGAAACAACAACACTAATGTTTTAACCTGGGTAAGAGTTCAGAAATCAATATTTGGTGGAATAACCAGGAGGTTTTCAATGAGGTTCAGTGCAGAGGACTCTTAATTTTTTATAGAGCTGTATAACATCAGGTGCACATGATTCGTGCACATTGTTAATCCGCATTTCTAAACATCCCGGAGTTAATTTAAATCACTCCTGACAGCTGAAGTGAGTGAGAACGTCATGGTGAGATCTAAAAAGTTTTCTGAGGCCTTCAGAAAAAAAGATTGTGATGAATTTCAAAACAGTTCGTCCAGTGTATGAAGAGTGGTCTACAAGAAGAGTTCATTCAAAACCTTCCCTGGTCTGGTCGCTTGAGCAAGTCCACCCTAAAAGCAAGGTGCTCAAAAATCACCTCTAGTGGACTGATAGTACCGTTGATGTGAAAGTGGATGTCTGTACATTAAGAAAGCGACTGAACAAGTTAAAATTTTATTAGAGGTATGCAAGGGGAGGAAACCCTTTGCTTTTATAAGAAAGACTTGAAGATCAGACTAAAGTTTGCCACAGAGAACATGAACCAAGAACAGATCTTTGTGGACAGCGTTCTTTGGACTGATAAGTCTCAAATGATCTTGACACCAAAATAGAAATGCAACTAAAACCAGAGATAGCATTCCAGAAAAGAAAAACCTCATGCAAACTACGAGGCATGGAGGTGGAAGCTTTATTGCTGCTACATCAAGACCTGGTCATGAATTGTCCTGTGCATCAGACAAAACATGAGATCATTTGTAAGAAGCAAACGCTGAAGCAGAACAGGACTCCAGAACATAACAGGGACCTGAAGTATTCCAGTAAATCCACCAGGGATTAACTGAGTGATTGTTCATAAAAAGAAAAACCCTCAAGCGTCTCACAGCTGAGAGTCAGGAGCAGGACAAACCGATATCAGAGCCGATATCAGAGCCGATATCAGAGATAAGTTATGAGGAAGGTCTCACTTGTTGCATAAGACAAGCCGTTGGGAGGCAGGGTGTCCTAACCTTTCCTGTTGATATGCTTTGTTAAATGAGTAAAACAAAGTTATTGCTGCAGTTTAAGTGCAAATAAATCACTTTTCCCTGAAGAGAAAGACAATAAAAAAAAGGGCTGGACATCAACATGTTTATTCATAAAGGACCGAATGTTTAACAGAGTGTCCGAATTTTTTCACATAACAGTAACGTTCTTTCTAGCGACATCTTGTTCTTGGTCGTATTTTGAATCTCAGTGGGTTTTTGAGTGTGTGTGAGGTGAATGTGATAGTAACTTGAAACTAAAGGCTCAGAGTGAGACTTGTGTGTTTTCCTTTCTGTCTGTCATCACATGCACTCTCTTTAAGCACACACATAATTGTCAGCACGTCTACACACACACACACGCACACACACACATACCCACCGCCACTCTTTCTCCTGCACATTCCAACACCCATGAATATCACAAACAGCGGTCTTGCGCTCACATTTCATTGCTTCACATTTGTGACCGTATCGTTGCGCTTGCGAACTGCCGCTGCTGGACTTGTGCAGACACAGAGAAACCCATTGTTCAGTCTCGTATGTCTGCGTCTGACATGAGGACTGGACTTTTATTGGAGAACAACTCCGTCCTCTCACGAGTTGGATGTTTGAAAAGCAAGAATAAAAACTTGTTTGAAAGTGTTTTACGTTTCAAAGAGACTCACTTTATGTGGATGGAGGAGGACGAGTGAGCCTTTGGGGTTTTTTTGGGTTTTTTTTTTTTTAAGGAAAGTGATCCAACTATTCATTTTATTCGCATTCCCCCAGCGTATTTATGTGCTTCTTTTCTCAAACAGCAACAGGGGGCAGGGTGCTCTGAGGTGGGGAGGCTAATTGTCTCAAGGTGTGGAGGGAGAGCTCAGCGGGCCGATGTGGTGCAGCTTCGCTTCCAGCGGGTGTCTGAGGGTACAAACAGAAAAACAGGTAAATACTGGAGGGATGCCTGCAAAAAATAATCATCAAAGAAAGGAAAGAGAATAATAGATTCACTTGTAAAAATAGGGAGAAACATCCATTAATATATTCAAGACAGAGCAAGAAATACAAACAAAATGTGTAGGAAAAACAAAGACAACAGACTCTACACATAAATATACAAAAGAAGTGTGGAGAGTACGAAGCCACAGGCAGGACAAGTTGAGTGTGTATCTGTGTGAAGGTGGTGTTGGTGGTTGGGGCGGAGGGGGGGTGTTAGGGCCCCAGTGGGGGTTTCTTCCAGAGTTCATCTCTCTTGAACGAGGGAAGGAAAGGGAGGAGGTGTGGAGGGAGGGGGAGTTTGTCTCGTACACAAAGTGTCCAGACTTTGCAGAGTTTGGGGCCGGCGCGGCGCGGCCCGCCTGCAGCACTGTTGCACTTCGGTGTGACTGAGGGGAGGATAGCTGCATCCAAAGAGTTCAGTTTGATAGAGACCAGATAGTGAAGACCTGGAGGTAATGAGAGGAAATGACCCACACAGAGATCATTTTAATAAAAGTGAACTGAGCTGAATGGACAAGTAAAACAGTGAAACAGTGAAAACTGGACCTAGATAAACATGTGAATTTGCTTTTGATTTCCTCTGCTTGTCAGAGGTACAGGTAGCTTTTTATTCTTGAGTTAATTACTTTAAATAATGTCCCTTCTTTTTAAAGCTGCTGTCAAAAAGTTAGAGATTTAGAGGACAATTTTAAGACTTAGGGCTGCTGATATTGATTTTAACTGT
>CAEGAF010192459.1:0-17842 GCA_903067075.1 Micropoecilia bifurca | reverse complement strand
TGTGTGTGTGTGTGTGTGTGTGTGTGTGTGTGTGTGTGTGTGTGTGTGTGTGTGTGTGTGTGTGTGTGTGTGTGTGTCTGTGTGTGTGTGTGTGTGTGTGTGTCTTACCACAGTGTTGAAACTGAGCTGTTTGGGCAGGATTTTGCTGCAGGACAGGCAGTCAGTCTGGCAGTCACTCCGTCCTGGATCGCACAGACAGAGAAGCAGCAGAGCCACTACGGTCCTCATGGTCCCACCTTCTGCTGCGTGACGCAGGGCAGAGAGGAAGCACAAGGTCAGTGTCATCATTTATCTACCAGGACATATTAAGGAAAAAAACAAAAGGAGAATGCCCCCCGAATCCCCCCAAAAAATCTTAAACGTGAAGATTAATTGTATACATTTTCTAAAAAAAAAAAAAAAAACATGGAAATTTCTGATTTTGAAAAGTGGAAAATTTGCGAGAAAAACGCTGGCATTTTTGGGTTAATCTTAAAAATATTTGAGAGAAAATGTGGAATTTTCAGAGTTTCTAAAGTTGAAAATTTACAACAAAAAAACCCCTGACATTTTGAGATTAATTTCAGAAATCTTCTAGAAAAAATACAAAAATTCCTGAGTTTAAGAAGTGGAAAATTTCATTGGGAAAAAAAAGGAAAATGCAAATATTTACAGATTAATCTCAGACATTTTCTGGGGGGAAAAAATTTTTACGTTTGGAAATTTTCCACTTTTGAAAGTCAGAAAAGTTGTTTATACATTTCTTTTAGATTAACCTCAAAATTTAGGATTCTTTTTCTTGCAAATTTTCAAGTTTTAAAACTCAGAAATCTGTACTGTCACAATAAAACAAAAGAACATAGCACATAACCACAAAGTGGACCTAAAAAAATCCAGTATTGTTACATTTTTTGCAAAATAAAATCCAATAAGTGAGCATAACATACACAAATATTGATAAATAAAATACAGTGCAACCATCTGCCTTCAGAAATCATCTTAAAAGTGATACTAGTCATCATATATAAATATATATTCATTGTGACATTTGTGTATGTAATATTCCTAATGCAAAGGACTGGAGCATAATAATTGTTGGCTAAGATATTTCTAAGTCTTATGAACTTGCATATTACACGCTAAAGTAATTTTTGACCTGCAGGTCAGCCTAATGGCAGCTTTACACTTGGACACAAATTACACTCATCAAAATGCATTTTATGAGTTATAACGGTCCAGTCAAAGCACAGCTCCAAATACATTTGAGAATATGTAGCAAGACTTAGATTTATTTTTTTGGTAATTTTTAAACATAAAAAAACAAAAAAAAAACACAACATGACTCAATTTCCTTCTGTTGTTAATCTCGTTTATGCTTTTTAATTAAAACCCCATCCTAACTATATGAGCATTATGAGGGAAATTAGGACACAATAAAAGCCACTGGAAGACGACATTTCCCGTATTGTCACCAAAATACAAAGCTGAATGTAATGGTAAGTTTCCCAAATAATTCCCAATTCATCATCTGACCACATTCCTATAGTGGGAGATTTTAACATTAATTTATTAAATAATAGAAGAAAAAGTCATCTTGGAAGAAGGTAACATACGTTGGATAACAGAAAGGAAATACAGGTACATTTTGACATGTTTTAAAGAAATTCCTCTCAGAAGTTTAAGGTAAAAAGAACAAGAAAGTCACATTTCTCCGAAATCGTCAATAAAAATAGTCATAATGTCCAAATGTTATTTGCTATTATTGGCAGGCTCAGTAAGTCTACACTGTTTGTCCCTCTTGATCTTTTATCCACAAAGTCCTGTAATGGCTTTGCAGAGTTTTCAAACAGCAATATTCATACCAAATAAAAAAGGTCAGACATTGCTAAACTGTTTGTCTTTATAAACTCTGGAGTATTTAGGCATCTGGATGTTAAATGAATTATTCATTTCTAATTGAATCTGCTAAGGTCATGAAATCCTTAACTGTAGCCTTGATATGGATCCATCAAGTTTTTTCAGAAACATCCTCATCTCTGTTCCACTAAAACATTTCAGATTTCAGTTTCTTCTCTCTCCTGGTTTTGTCCATAAAACCTCAGGGATCATTTTACAGAAACCTAGTCTGGTTTCACTACCAATCACTACTCAATAATTGTGACTAGATATCTAACCCAACATTTCTGGCAAAGAAAATTTAAATGGCAGTATGTCAACAGGCTTAATTTTTTTTAACTGAATAATTTGTAGGTGTTTTATGGGTAACAGTTATGAATGGCATATATTTTCAAATTAATGCATAAAAACACTTCTTGGTCTTGGTTTCACTGGTATAGTTTTACCATGCCATCCCGGTTGACATTTTGGAAAGGATTGTCTGTTACTGTGCTAAACTGCGTCAGATCTTATTTAACAAACCGGAGTTACAAAGATCAGACGTGGTGTGCCACAGGGCTTCATTCTCAGGCTCCAATTTGTTCTACTACCACATGACACCACCAGCTCAGGTTCTGGAGCATTATGACACCTCCAAGATGTTCAAGGATGCTGCTAGCCAAAGGGTCTCCTAACCATTTGTTCAAAGTGGCATATTACTGCTTCAGTAGTGAACAACTGCATGTAAATCGATGCTTTGCTATAGGATTCTTTTCTATCTACAACAGTAAAATAATTTTGATGCTAAATTATTTGGTTTGGTTGTATTTCGGAGAGCCTTTCCACCATTAGTTGGACTCTGGGGCAGGCAGGTTTAAACCCAAACATCAAATGCTACATCATACTGGTGCGACAATGCTAGAATCTCTTGTGCTTGTCACAAGCAGTCAAAGTGCGAGATGCTTTTATAATCGAATTAGACATAATAGTATCCTCTGCTGCTCAGTGGAAACAAGCCAAAAATGTCCCATTTAGTCACTACGACCACCACTTTACTGCATTTAACTGCGATTATTTAGTTTTTTTATGTTGCTTTTCAGAAAAGAACGAGAAACAAACAATGGTAGAAGAAGAACTCAGATTGAGGGACAGAGGATGAGACAGTGACTAGAAGGAGATGGCATGAGAGAAAGGCTGACCTTTTTCTCGTGGGAGCAGACCCCCAGCCTCCCCCCCCTCGTCTGGCGAGTCTGACGTCAGAAACACAAGCAGAGTTTTCGTCTCATTAAACAAACTCGTTAACTCCTTTAATTGATGCCTCAATTAATGCCTCTGGCACCAAACTGAGTCAATGTTTCTTGCTGACAAACACACTCAACTCGCGCCCGCAAAGCGCAGGAAACACCCACGCACTGTGTTCATATATTTAGCACAACAAATGTAAACATCGACTTGTGTGAATTTCTGCCCCCGACCACAGGACACCGAAACACTGAGGGGACACTCTGTAAAAAAGGGACGGCTGAAAGTAAATTTGTCCTCTGTCAAATATGTCGACAATGTCTAAAGAAGTTAACAAAGACTAATTTTAAAAAAAAGATAAAAGTTTTAATTAAAAAAGTTAATTCCTGATCCTGACTGAGAGTTACATTTCTGCAGTCTGATAACGACAAGGTGTTTGACAGGGAAGGACAAAAGAAATGTTGAGCTGATATGAGGAGAAATGAAGAGGTGGGAGATACAGGCAGACAGCCTGGGGGTGTTTCCTGTGGGAGGGACAACACATCTCCTTCTGTTTCCGCCTACTAAGGACCGAGTCACCTGTTAATACCGAGAGTCACCTCTGTGCTTTTGTAGTTTTATATTTAAAAACGAGTCTGGATTTCCATATGCAGTTGTTTTTGTGTTTGAATAGACAAGGATGTGAAAAATAAGATGGATTTTATCTGAGAGGTCAGGTCAAAGTACAGCAGACTTGTTAAGTGGAAGGAAAACGACATGTCTTTGCAGAACAACTAGAGGTTTAAGTTTCTATACAAGCTCACACACGTTAGATGGAGAAGTTGTGCGAACGTCGGTTCTCAAGTGCGATAACGGGAATTAACTATCCATCCATCCATCCATCCATCCATCCATCCATCCATCCATCCATCCATCCATCC
Organism: Micropoecilia bifurca; assembly: GCA_903067075.1. NCBI lineage: Eukaryota > Metazoa > Chordata > Actinopteri > Cyprinodontiformes > Poeciliidae > Micropoecilia > Micropoecilia bifurca. The sequence goes on along the minus strand of CAEGAF010192459.1, from coordinate 13,826 downwards.
ATCCATCCATCCATCCATCCATTTTCTTTACACCCTTGTCCCTTGGTGGGGTCAGGAGGGTTGCTGGTGCCTATCTCCAGCTAACGTTCCGGGTGAGAGGCGGGGTCACCCTGGGCAGGTCGCCAGTCCGTCGCAGAGACACACAACCATGCACACACACTCACACCTAGGGACAAGGTGTCCCTGGGGACAAGGTGTCCCTGTGAACAAGGTGTCCCTGTGGACAAGGTGTCCCTGGGGACAAGGTGTCCCTAGGTGTGCCAATTTGAGAGGCCAATTAACCTGACAGTCATGTTTTTGGACTGTGGGAGGAAACCAGGAAACCTTCTTGCTGCAAGGCAACAGCTCTACCAACTGCGCCACTGGGCAGCCCTCCAAATTAACTATTAATCTGATAAGTGAGTACAGATACTGATACCGATTCTTTTTCTTATTTATGTTTGATATATCATCAAACCTTTGGCCATTAGGTGTTTTTGTTGTTTTTCTTTGAATTATTTGGTTAAAACCTAATATGGAATCTGGATAAAGTGTATATTTGTCCACAAAAATATACTTTGATAACCTATTAATGTAGAAATAACAGAAAAACAAAAAAAGATTGCAAGCGTTTTTACAAATCAAATCAAAATCTTTTTTGAGGGAGGGTTGGGAAACTATGATGTAAAAATAAAGCATTTGCTGAAAGTATCCATCTTACCAAGCTAGTATCCATACTTACTGATACCGACTTGATACTGATATTATCGAAATTTTGGACCGATTCACTCACTTCAGCTGCTTTGACTTTAAACTGTTTCATTGCAACTCTTTTTTATCACACACATTATAATTGCTACTTATGAGATTTGAATGAGCTTTGAATTTTACTTTAAGTTTACGGAATGGATTTTTAAAAATGTAATTTCACTTCACAAGTTTGTCACATAAGATCCAAATAAAACTTATGTAAGTCCATGCAAGCAATCAGCCAAGGCTGATTGCTTGCATGGACTTACATAAACAGGGTGGGATTCCAATAGAAACAACATGGCTGTCGTCTTCCTCTTCAGTCGGCGAAGTCCTCTCTTGTTAAGAGCAGACCTCTCAACAAATCTACAGAAGGGGTCAACTACTGAGGCCTATTAGGTTCTCATGAGAGCCCTTGAAACTCAATTATTCTGCTTTCAATTAGCTAATTAGCCACTCAATAAACAAGGTAATTAAGTCCTTGCTGTGAGGCCTGGACAGAGTCAGTGTTGGTGCGGAGCTTACAGAGTAATGAATAATAATTTTTAAAAACAGCCTGAAAGAACTTCCATGATTCTTTTACTCATATTCGTCCAATATAAAGTGTCACATGATTATGTGGAAGGTAAATAAAATGTGGTTTGTGGGTGGGCGATTGAGACTTAATTTATCGCAATATTTTGTGGCGCTATTACGATAACGATAAAGATTATGATAAAAACAAATACATTTTTTTAGGTAATAAATAGTTTTGAAATTCTTTTCAGAGAATTTAATACCTAAAAAAGACTTGAAACTGGACAGAGGTTGACCGACAGCGGGACAAAAGGTGGCTCTACAAGAGGAACGGATGATAACGTTTAGCCTCTGCTCTGTCCCATTCAAATCTGAAAGTCTGGTATAATTTTCCTTTCATTTCAAAATGCGTCACATTTTGAGAAAATATGAGAAAAGTTCAAGGTGTTTAAATAATTTTGGAAATGACTGCATTGCCATCCATGATTTTAAATACATAACCAAGGTATTTTACTTTGGGATATAAAGTGCAAAAAAAAAATAATAAAGTAGTCCCTGCTGAAGCTGCTGAAGCAGCTAAAAAACAAGCTGCTCCTGTCAAACCTGAATAAGTACAGTTAACGTTAAAGAAGTGCTGCTCCGGTTTTCTCCCTGCTCACTTGATCCAAACAGACACAAACACACACAAAGCACCAGCCTCACAAATTCTCCCAGTGTCTCACAATGATTTATCAACAGTTTCCACCATTTTTCCCCTCCATTATTGCCAATTTCTCATCAAGAACTAGGAAACATAAAATAAATTACTCCTGGCCCAGAGCGCGACTTAAAGCCGGATTATTCACGCACAGCCGAGCAGAGAAACGTCGTGAATTTGTTCTGAGAAGTGTGTGGGTTTTTTTTCTTGGCGCTTTACGGCAGGACTGCAGTTTATCGTATGACTTGTATAAAAACTACAACACTTAACGTCACTGCACCTGAACCGTCTCTCTGCTCGACTGAAGCTTAACTCGTTTTTGTCCATGCAGCCAAACCAGAGTCTCTTAAATGATTTACTGTGATTGATTACAGAGTCTACTGACTGGTGACAACAAACCACACAACAAAGATATCAGCAGATTTTACATCTAGGAAAGCAGACTGAAAGTCAGCAGATAAGTTTCTAATCTGATAATTAACTTAGTTTAAAGGGGCAGTATTATGTAAAATTGACTTTTTTTCAATCTTTACATCATGTTGTAATATTTTTCCCTCAACAAAAACACATCTGGAGTGTTGCTTTGATTCAGAAATCCTTTCATCTCCCATGGCAACCATTCAGGTTATGCACACCTGTCTCAAAGGAGCTGCCTTTGAGTCGCAGCTCCTCCTTTGAGCTGTAGTTTCCAAGCTTCCCTCACAGAGCGGCCCTCCCCCCACAACTCCCCCTCTCAGCTCCTTCAGACTAGCCAGCAGTAATTAGCAAACACCTGTTGGAACGGTGAACCTTCTCAGTGAAACGCTGGTAGAAACATTATTAAAGGGTAAATACAGGAGCTATGTTGTGATGACTTCCTGAAGACGTAGCTTCAGAAATATCAGGAGTTTCTTAAAGAGACAGAGCCCCAATTTTAAGGCATTAAATTACAAAGTTACAAAATTTAAGTGTCCTACATACTTCATGTATGTAGGATATCAAGTACGACTGAAAGTAGCGTAGTTACTTGATTGTGGTAGAAAACGGTACTACATACCAAAGGCCACTTTGGTTTGCAAAGTGGAAATAACATGTAGAAAAAAGAAAAACATCTGTTATTTAGCGGACTCCTGAAGTCTGTATTGTTGCTTGATGAGTAACTCTGACAGGCCTTCTGCAGCCGTCTGTTAGAAAAAGTCACTTTGAGCGACAGCTCCTCTCCAGCCCCCTCAAAGTACATGCAGCTCTTTGTTGTAAAATTGATGTCTACCTGGTAAAATCACATACAGCTCGCTCACTTGACACATTTCATGAATAGGGATCTGTTCTGTCAGCCACGAAAGGGGGAGATCTATGTGAAGATTTTCTGCAAACATATTCCTCGGGTTCCCCCAGGACAAAAGACCAACCAAAGTCCCTTACTGCAAATCCAGAATGTAGAGCTTTCTGCTCTCCATCTGTGTTTTTGTCCCGAAAATAACAAACATAACGAACACATTTGAGTTAAATTTGCTTTTTATGTAAATAATTGAGAAAAAGAATGAACATAAATTAAAACACTACTATCTCCTCATTGACATAATTTTGGTTTTCTAATAATTCATTTGAACAGTTATTTTTTCATTCAGCAAATGGCTTTTGTTTTGTACAAGCTACAGTTGGTTCTCATAATCCACTGGACTTTGATGTTAGTTTTGTTTTTGGACTTATCTTTAAGGATTTATGTTTGCTTTTCCTCTGTTTTCCTTCTCTTAGTGCTCATTTAGACATGTTCTGATTTGATACTCTTTGTTTTTGCCGGCAGTCCATTAGTTAATGCTCCTTAACTTTTCATTCATTCATTTCTAGATTTGCCTGTCAAATGTCTGGTGGCCTGAAATGTTGTTTATCGTAAGACAGAATATTTCTTAGCCTTCCTAATAACCTAGGTCACTTTTTTTGAGATTGTGTAACTTTGTGGAGCATTTTATTATTAACCAAGCAGAATGTTACAATTTGGGCCCAAAGCAGTAGAAAGACAACAATAGTTGTCAACCATTTGGAGTTGATCTGTCAGACATAATCCCAACATTGAAGTATGAAATAATTGAAACTATATAGATACACTAAAATTAGATAAATAATATAACCAAACAATATCCTCTGGTTTGGTCTCCAGATTACCAACATTAGCTATGAACAAATAAAGGAGCCTGGAGGAAGATCTGCGACTTTCAACTCAAACAACCTCCTGTGCCAAGGATTGGCTGCTTATTGATGTTGAATCACAGGGGACAAGAGGAGCACAAAGAGCGGGCAGCAAACAGACATAAAGGAAGGAGCTGTGGAGTCTGTGCAGCACAAATAAATGTAGTTGGGCCCTGCTGCGTTGGGAACATTGTATCCATGGATTAACGCCACACGTTCAAACCCAATTTAGCAGAACTGGCAGCGCTGAGTGAGCCGACTCTATGGGGTGTGTCCCTTGGTTTTCTACTCTTTGCCCTCTTTTCGTTTTCCCCATAAAGCTTGTGGGTGAAAATGTTTAGAGGGGAATAGGGAAGTATATTTATAAAGCTAATGGGGTGTGGCTTGGAGCCAACGAAGATACTAAACAGAGGAGAAGGATTAAGAGAGATTTTTTAAGGGGCATGAGATACACGAGGCATGGTGTTGAGGCAGAGTGTTCCATACCCTGTAAAGGACATATTTCTTAATCTCTCTATAAATAAATGTAAATCTTAAAGCAATATAGCCTTAAAATGTGAGAAAACAGGCACATTTCTGATTCTCCTGTTGGGCTAAAATGAGCTAACTTCCTTGTAAATATGCGAGGGAAACCGGAACGTCTTTGTTTCTCTCAAGGTGAAGTGAAAATTGAAGCCCCGGGGTAAACACAGAAGCAATAATTTAATTATTCCCATCTTAAAGATTGCTATTGACAGGGGAAGGATGGCAGCATTCACATCTAGTTAATGACTTCCACACATATCTGCCGGGGGGGGAGGGAGAAGAAACATCAAGAGTTACATCATACGTTTGGTCAACTGGTACCATCTGCTACCTGTGTCAGGGCTGCCTCCAGAAAGCTTTGATAAACTTTGGGTTGAACATTAAAAAAAACTAAAGGCCATATCATAATGTTTGCAGTAATGACTAATGTCCAGTTGGGTGGAAGGAGGAACACAGCAGACAGCTTAGGGAGAAAGTTCATGGAACGTATTGTCTGGGTTTTTGTTGGAGAGGATGGTTCAATCCATCTTCAAAAAATTTGATAGAGGACACCTACCAAGACACGACTCACCACATACCAGTAAATCCTATATTAATCAGAGAAACAAACAAAAGGGCCAAGGTAACCATGTCAAAGCTGCAGAGATTCTCAAGTCAAGTGGGGTAAGTCAGGACAATCTGGCTGTTTATGGAAACATGAAAACATCCTATCCTCATGGTGGAACATGGTGGTGTTGGTAGTGCCATGCGGAGGGATGATTGTAGCTTAGTCAGGCACGCTGGACAAAGTTGATTTAATAATTGATAGCACTAAACACAGATTAAACCACGGAGAACTAAGGGCTCTCACATGTGAAGTTGAACAGTCAACACCTTGCACCTTTTTGTGCACCACCCTTTTCTACATAGTCTCCTTCATCCGCAACGACTTTGCAATTTCCTTCCAGGAACTGCTAGCCATGTGACTGGCCCTGTAGAAATTTTGTGAGAAATCGTACACATCTTCCTCCTTTCTCACCGTGGCTGACAGTAGAAGTAGTCTTGTTGAAGCAAAATATCAGCACTGCTGTCCAAGTGAAATGCGCTTATAAGCCTCCAATCACACAACACACCTCACTGAGCTCTGTGCAAAAATTGTTTGACCCACACCTGGTGTCAAGAAGGTCCTGGTCTTCTTAAATACTGGAGGTTTGTAGCTGTAAAATGAAACAGTCAGAGTCCCTGCACTGCACATTGATCCTTTTCATTTAATCTTCCAAAGGGGAAGGGGAATAAATACTTTGTATTCATCTGAGTTCCTCTTCAAGTCCTTGTAAAATACACTGGAGCTTGGCTGTAAACACCAAGCTCCACACTGGTGTGGTGCAGAAAAGTTCTGTGTTATGGAGGTTTTTGGTTTTTCAACTAAGTTCAGTTGCAAAAACTTTTAACTGAGTAGGACGTATTGAGATGTATCATCTGATGATAAGAGGTCATGCCTTGTGACCTCATGATGCAGACAAACCTCAAAGAAAAACTGCATTTTCTGACTCATTTCTGGTGTCAGAGGTGGGATGTTTTGTCATGATCCTGTCAGGAGTGAAAGTATAGCAATAAATCAAGGCTAAACACCCACCTGTATAGAGTTGCTTTTGGACCAAAACAAACGGAACATTAACCAACATATTCAATGTGTATTGACGATTTTAACGGTGGCACTTGACAAAATGCAATGTCTATTACTAGTTTTCACTGTTGTTGATTGTATGATGTGTTTATGGTGTTTTTATGATGTCTTATTGCAAAACACTTTCAACTGGCTTGTTGTTGAAATGTGCAACATCAATAAATGTGATTGTTTGAACTTGATACAGCTACTTTAAATCTAGAAAAGGTTTGTTTAAAGTTCATCTCAACAGCTACTAAAAAAACATAAGAATAAAAAAAGAAAGGATTATAGGATGTATAGGAGTGTGAGGTTGCAGGGGTTGGTGCCCATCTCCAGTGGTTGCTGGACGGGAGTCACCCTGGACAGGTCACCTGTTCACCAGAGGGCAAGATTCACGCACACACACACTCAAACCTACAGGGAAATTTGAGCCACTAGTCAACCATATTTTGAGAATGTGGGAGAGAACAAGCTCCACATATAAAGACCACAGACTGCAAGGCAACAGTGCCTCCAACTGCTCCACTGTGCAGCTTGTGCATCTTATTTCCATCCATTTGATTTTCTCTCTGTCAGCCAAGCCCCTGAACTGTTCAGGCTCATTAACTACACAGGGGTCCAGTGGAAACAATGAGCCAGATGTGACCAAATCATCTGTGATCAATAGTGTCTTACAGGGCTTTGAACCCAGTGGGTGAACAAATCCTGCTCCATTCCAAACACCTTTTAACATTACAGCGCACAAAGTTAAACGTTGACTCATATCACTTTTGGGTAACAATCCTTACACATTTTTTCTATTGTTTTTTTTTTAACCTAATAAGCAGTTTGGCCGGAAATTGTCATTCAAAAATGTAGCAGTCTTCAAGGCACATCCGAAAATATCACCTGAAGTGACCATGACAGCATCGTACCCTCATCAGCAGCCATGATCTCACTTGAACAACCTTTCATTATTGTGCTACTTGAGCCACAGTGCAAAAGCAAACAGCACCTTTTTCTGCGAACACCCCCCCCCCATCCATCCATCCATCCGACCGTTCATGGAGGAAACTACAGCACTAAATCAGACCTTTATGACTATGACTAATCAGAACTCGCAATCTCTGACCTTTTCGTCCTTCTTTGAGATACTTGTGTAAATCGTCACCATCTTTCCACAAGAATTGGAAACAGGAATTCTTAGCAAAAGGTAGGATGACGGAGCTCAGGGTGTGTTATTTGCTCGATTAGAGCCGACATGCTGATTTCATCATGCTGACTTTGTGATATGAGTTATTGTTTTAGCTCTCTGTGGGTCACCGAGGTTCACAGCAGAAAAGGATGAACTTCACAAAGCTTGAGCTGCTTTTTTATGACAAATTTTAAATAACAATTCTTAAACTGTGTGGGAACAGGAGTTAAATCCACATGTACGTCCATTATCTGCACCGTCAAACCAGCTAGACCTTAAAAAACATAAACTGCATTTTATGCAATGGATCAAAGTTAATAACAGCCTCGCAATCAAGTCTGCTGCAAGTTCAAAAAATAATAAAAAATAATAAAATTAAAAACTGTATAGTGGGACTGGTTGCCTTGCAGAGGAAACAAAGATATTCCTCCTGACTCTGCTGCATCAAATACACCAAAGACCACATCTGGTAAATCAAGTTAACAATTATAAAGATTCCAAGATGACAAAAGATAGAGACAGAATGAAAAAAGAGGACAGGGCCCCAGGAATAGCAGTCATTTTTCCACTGTCACCACATGCTTGCTCAGGAGGAGAGATTGCTGTAAAGTTAATGATCTGATACAATCACCTTGGCTTCCTTAGATACATAACTTTCTACTGACTGGCTTAAACTCAATTTGCGTTGTTTTTGTAACGAAGATCAAACCAGATTTCGTGTAAAAGGATTTTAATCTCTTCATGTAATTATACGAGACCTGACTGAGCTGGTTGTGTCGCTTTACATATATAAACAGGAATGGTTGTTTTGTAAAATTCCATGAGTTACAATTGTCATTAATTGGCTCATAAGACATAAACTGAAAAGAACAGTGACAAAGCAATCACACAATAATAATCATTTTTACTAATTTAGACAGGGAAAGATAATAGTGTCTGCTGCACACACAGCTCCACCTGTAAAGCTAAGCTGTGTTTTTGTTGGTTCTGTATTAATTGATCCTTTCACTAATTCATAATCACATTTTGTCATTTTTGTTGTGTGTATTTTGTACCATTTAGTATTTGGGTACTAACTAGTTCAGATGCATAACAGTTTATTTTTATTTCCTTTTTCTATTTTTTTAAAAAGTATTTTTATGACTTACTGAGATAGTCATAAAAGAGGCACAATTTCAATTTATTTTGCTTCTTTTCCTTTGTTACAGCCAGCAAACTCTCAACATTACAACTTCTGATCAAAATACCTCCTGGCAGACATAACAGTCCACGTTTTATTTAAGCAAAATAAACTGTGGACTGAGTTAAAGTAACAGGAGTTAAAGTAACTCATCAGTTGTCAGGGCTGGTAGACAACCTGTGTGTGGTGAAGCACAACCAGCATGAAACATCCCGTATCAGACGACATCATTTCCAGGCAACGAAAACTACATCAGCACCCATTTCAGTCAAGTCGCTTTCCAGTGAAGGCACCGTTCCTGGAAACCAGTAAAATATCTAAAGAAAAAAAAAAAGACGTGGATTCCTTTTTAACTAGTAAATAAATAACTCTTCACTTGAAGCCTCTTGTGTGTCAAAGCTGAAAACGATAAGACATGTTTTGTAGTTTTTCACAAGCTTCCCAAAGAACCTAAGTGTCAAAAAAGGCTTCTTTAAAGATTTTGGATCAAAGGTCATAGGTCAGGTCTCTCCTCCTCCTCCTCCTCCTTCCCCTATTCCCCTGAGGCTCCACTTACCTGTGTGAGATTGTGGAGGTCCTTTCAGATTCCTCAGCTTACGTTCCCGTGCCTCAGTCTCAGCGTGGTTTCTCTGGCTACATGGAGGATGGAGACAGCTGCTCTTATACAGGCCCACCCCTCCATCCTCCTCCTCCTCCCCTTCTCCCTCGTTCCCCCTTTCTGAACTCCCCCCTTTTTCATGAGGGAGGGAGGACCGAGATGCAGCCTGGAAGGGCGGAGGTAAAGATGGGGGGGTTGGTTGTGATGGGGTGGAATGAGTGATGTAGGTGGGAGGGAGAGAGGGAGAGAGGGAGCGTGCAAGGAGGAGTGAAAGTCAGTATGATGACAAAATATTGAAGGATTGAGTGATGGGGGGAGGGAAAGATAAAAGTGCGAGAGCATGGGCGGGCGCGGAATGAGCGTGAAGGAAGACGGGTTTAAAAATAGGGATGCTTTAATTTCTTTTTTTACCCCGTCACCCCCGATGGCAAAATAAATAACAAAAACATCATAAATATCGTTCACATCAAGAAAAACGCAAGTCAACTTGTTACTGTAAATGAATCGCAAAGTATTAAGTTTTTTATTACCAAAAGATATGATTCTGTGGCTGTGGAGAAAAAGTGTTTGCCCCTTTAGAGACTTCCTCTGCTTTTGTGTTTGGTGGTCACGCTCGCATGACTTAGATCTTCAAAAACATTTTAATATCAGACAAAAATAACACAAGTAGTTTTCAAGTGGTTTAATTTGTTGCAGGAAACAAACAAACTATTCAAACCAGCTGCCATCGAGTGTTTGTGTTACCTATGTATGACACTTCTGAGCATAAATAGGCTTGTTTCAGATCAGTGACCATCAGATTTAAGTTCAGGCTTTGACTATGCCACAAGTGTAAAACCTTAATATTGTTTTTATTTTTATTTTCAGCCTATAAAAGTTGAATTTTTGGATCAAGCATAAGTTAAAGCTGACTTGCGATGTTTAATTGTACAGGTTAGAATAAATTTATGGGCAACAAAATACATGTTTATAAAAAAGATTTTCTCACAAAATTATTCTTAGATGAGATTTCAGTCTGGTCAGTTCTGCCTATTTTAAGCTCCTCTCAGAATGAGCTATTTTAGGGCCTCTGCCACTTTAAATCCAAATCAGCTGTCACTGGTCACGCCTCCTCAACTCAAGTTTTCACTCACATGTGAAAATGGCTGCAAACAGATGCACAATTATATAACTGTAAGTCTTTGAAAAGCAGAAATGGAGCTTCCTGCACAACCAACATGTTGATTCAACGTCAAAACACTTGTCTCTTCCAGGAGCCGTTGTACAGCCCATGCAGCGGTAAAACTAGCTGACCAAACCTGCTGGAGCACCAAAACACATTAACTTTTATTTTAAAAAAAGACTGGATGTTTTTTGTTTTTAAATCGCATGAGTTGTTTTTAGAAGCTGTTAAGAGACCCAATAGGAAGTAGAAAACAGAATTATGCACTACAACCATGTCAGAGTCCTGCTTTCTATCTGCAAGTGTCATAAAACTAAACAAAACACGGCAGCGTTCCGACATGTTGAAGTGTGACAAAAAGGCAAAAACAGAGGAAATGTGTACTTTTTGATGCGCCATATGTCCTGTTACTGCATGTAATTATGTCTAATTCAGTGTTTGGGAAAGTTTATGAGGGGAGGTTGGAGGACAACCATGTCACTCCTCCACCAGTTAGTAGGAGTGACAGTAAGATGTCCTCCAACCGTCTTTTCTAGAAGTGGCAGGACTGTATTACTGTCACTCTGCTAAAAAATAAAAAACTCACAAAACTCTGCGCTGCAAACAAAAGAATCACGACAAGCATCAATTCAAGAGTTTCTCATTGTGTGTCCGCCGGGACTTCATTATTATGAGCATGCTGCCTGCTTCTCCCTGATTAAAGTTGCTGTATCTTTATCCAACGGGAAGCAACGGGAAGCAACGGCAAACACAGCGAAACACACAAGTCGGTATTATGAGTCAGACAGACAGATTGGAGTGTTGTTGTCAGGGCTGACAGGAAGTAAAGGACAAAATCTTTCATAAACATATAGAGGCATTTCAGCTCAGTTTGATCATTTAGTAATAAAATGTTTATTCATGACCAGCTCTTGTTAACCCTTCGCTGTCACCGGGGCGATTGTTCAACCAGCATCATGCTGATTTTACCTGACACTTGTCCTTTCTGTCTTTATGTTTGGAAGCTTACAAATAGTCCAAACCCCAAACAATCACAACACACAAAGACCGACTTGTCAATTACACACAGACGGGAGGAAACTGGGACGCAAAATCATGTCACAGCCAACTTTCATCTGCAGCAGCAGCAGCAGCAAACGGTGAGCCTGCACAGCGAGAAATTCTAGGTCAATGATGGAGTTTCCATGCCCATGACTGCACTACAGGTTGTTTTTTTAATACATTTTCACAATCACTTTTGGGCAGAAATTAGAAACTTATGAGTTTGAGTATTTTATCCATCCACCATGGTACAATTACATAAGTAAAACATGATTATGCTAGTTTATTTAAAATTAAGATCTTTAATTAAAAAATACTTTACCTTAAAATGCTTTTTGTGTGTGTTGGGGTAAGTTCCAGTGGCTCTCAGCTGTAGGGTCACCAGTTTGAATCTCCACTGCAGCAATGTTGGTGTCAGTTACTGGAATAGCGCCACCTATGGACTGTGACTCTGAAAAGGAAAGAGTAAAGCAGTTGCAGAAAAAGATTTCCCAGCCTGTTTAAACTTTATCAACTTGAAAATATGTTTCTTCCTCAACCTCTTAGAAATATTATCAGACAAAAAACAAGAACTCCCTATGACAACCTGTATGTTTCTGCTAACATATCTGGACACGCTGACATTTAATATCAACTTTAACACTACTGGAAATTTCAAATTCCAAACTAAAGAGCTTCTAAATTAAACATTTAACTTAGGTCTGAGTTAATATTTAGCCTGCTAAATATTTAGTTAGTAAATATTTAATTGGGAGCTAAATATTGACAGCTCCCAATTAAATATTTATTTGGAACTAAATAATTTAGTTGAAAGCTAAATCTTTAGCTTTCAACTAAATATTTCATTTGAAAGGTAAATATTTATTCGTCTAAACATTTAGCTTACAAAGAAAACTAAATACTATAGTCCATAAGCTAAATATTTAGTTTGCAAATTAAATATCGAGACATATTTAGATTGCAAACTAAATATTTAGGTGATTAATTATTAAATATTTAGGTTGGAACTTTGACAATTAGAAATAACATGGTGAAAATATTACTGAAAAATGAACACCCACTTTTTTTCTTCTTTTTTTTATGCCCGGCTAAATAACCTAAATAATTGCTGTTAATGGTTTTTCTTTCCAACTTTACCAACGGTACCTCATATAAATTAGGACAGGAGTCAAAATCATGTCACTCATCTGGCAATTTCTTTGCTGCCTTGCAAGCAAAGTAATGGCCGTAAACAGAGGTTCTTGCAAAAGCGAAGACAACCTCTGGAGGTCAATAGGCTGTTATTGAGTTTGTCTTTTCTACTGCATGCTTCATTAGCAGATAGCCATCAGAGGAAAGCCAGCGGCTGGGTCAAATAATTCAATGGACAGACTTCATAATTAAGGCGTTCCGGATTCCCGAGCCTCTCACCCATCATTTCTGCTCGCCACACAATGCATCACGACTTGATGCACCTCCAAAGCACTAGGTGAAATGTCAAGAACGTATCTATTTTCTTAGTAATAATAGTCTATTTTATTTACAACGCACTATATATTCTTAGAAATATTTAAAAAATGAATAAAAACATTAACCATAAAAATACAGATTTAAACATTAAAATATCAAAACAAGACACATTAATGAACATAACACTTGGTTTACAGGCCTGGTTGGCCTTATGGTTTTTAATACTTTGTATAAAACCATATACAAAGTATGGTTACCATTCCGTAAAATCAATGGTAAGTTAACAATTTTTCTCATCTTAAAAGAGGTCTGTCACAATTAACTCTGGCTGGTTGGTTGGTTGTCAGAAAAGTGACAGAAAGAGTAAAAAAACAACAATGATTCGACATGATTTAACTGAGCCAAGCTTTGCTCAAATCAAATCAAATCAAATCAAATCACAAGGCATCCGATCACATGCAAATCAGATTATTAGAGGGCAGCTAGCATGTCATAATTAGAGCAGAGGCAGGTCAACGTATCTCATCAGTTCAAAGCTGCACGCGCCTCGGTTCTCACGGACCAAAATAAACAAGAGGAAATAAACCTCCGCGGCACCAGATGAGCAGCGCGCGCTCCGTAATTACGGTTTACAATACCGCCTTATTTGCTTCGCCTCGCGAGTGTCCAACCCTGATTACGCACTCTACTGTTTTGGAGATCTGAAAAGGGAACCAAAAAAATGCAGAATGAGCAATTAGGCTGCATTGTGAAGCCGACCGCGTCGAGCGGAGCGCCGGTGAAGCCAAAGAGCACCGATAAAGGAGAAGAGCTTCCACTGCGAAGTAGTTTGGAAACTGAACCGAAAATTGAACCAGATATACTTGTGTGTGTGTGTGTGTGTGTGTGTGTGTGTGTGTGTGTGTGTGTGTGTGTGTGTGTGTGTGTGTGTGTGTGTGTGT
>CAEGAF010192441.1:0-34184 GCA_903067075.1 Micropoecilia bifurca | reverse complement strand
CACACACACACACACACACACACACACACACACACACACACACACACACACACACACACACACACACACACACACACTTTCATACTTCATCTCTGATCAACACTACAAACGTAAAATAATAATCCAACCATTCAAACCTCATAGTATTGAATAAATAAGGATCAAGCTGGACTATGACTAAAAAAAACGTTTTTCGATCTTTCACACACCATTTCTGTTTCTGTTCATGATCTCTACGCTCTCCAGTGCGTGAGTGTACCGGGCCTGGGAGTCTTTCAGCTGTCTGACTGAACACACCAGGAACTCGGCTTCCTGAAAGAAACATCAACATGAATAAAAGAGGAGCAGGTGTCGATGCAAAACAAACAGCAAACGAGAATGACTCCAAAACATTTAACATGAAAAGCACTTATGATGGTGGATTCATCTAGATATCTGAGCTAAGAATGATGTTTTACCAAAAATGAGCTCATTCTCATTGACAGATGGAAAACAGTGAGATTTAATACTTGTTTTGGGATTAATTAACTAACAAATATAAGCCAATAATATATATTCCCCCCATTTTACGTGTTCAAACAGTAGAGGAACAAGTTCACAAATAAAGGGAGTACAGTACGAGATCTGACACTGGATTATTATAGGATAAATAATCAGAAGTGCTAACAGTAAAACCTCTGAACTCGCATAGTGCTTTTCCAGTCATACTGCGTCACATTAGAGCCACATTCACAAACATATTTATAAGTGCTTTGCCCAGGAGCAGATTGACATGCAACAGGAGAAAATCGGACTTGAACCGGCAACCTTCCAATTACCAGATCAAAAAAGTCTCCCAGTGTAAAAAATATGAATATGACCGGGAAAGTTTCCAACACTGTACGCACAGCACATCTATATTTGATATGAAAACTTGGGGCTCCTCAGACACCTACAAAATAAATAAGTTTTTGTTTATTCGCAACCAGACAAATATGCAAAACGGTTCACGCAGCTTCTCAGTATGAATGGTGTATATATATCAGCTTCTCAACATCAAGCAGATCAATTACTGGTTTTAGTGAAAACGCTTTCTAAATGGTTAATAATTAACCAAGAGGATTGACAGATTAATGGAAAACCATTAGTTGTGACACGTTGCTATGGAGCAGAAATGCCAAGGGGCTGGGAATAATATCAAAATGGACTTTCATCAATAAGGCCATTCATTCTTGTGCAGTATTTTCAATTATTTGATATGTATGGACATAAAAGCTGATATAAGGACTTTAAAATAAAAGCAGCTTGTTCATAAAAGGCATTAAGACTCAACACAGCTGCATGTTTTGGTAAATGCGTGTGAACATTGTACAAATTGGTATTTTTAAAATTTCAATTCAAAATACTTTCCAAAGGAAGATTAGATGTCGCTCATGTCATTCAAGTATCTTCAAAAAGCCGTTTTGAATGGTGACGTTGACCAGCACTGCTAACCCACTTCATTTGCTTTTGCCGCTTTAATATATTCAGACGCTACAAAAACGATGCAAATTTCAACATAAGAAAACACCAAAGCTAAAAATGTGAAGAACCAAGAGAAATCTCGAAACCATACTGCAACGTTGGTTTAAAGTCATTTTGTTCCACTAGCCTTTAGCATTCCGCTGATAGTTGGGCGGTTAGACACATGAAGCTAATGCTAGCGTTACACGATTCGTCCCGTTTCATTTCAGGCCAGTGTCCTCATACAGTAAAAACAGATTAAAAACCTGTTGTAGTTGATTAAAGCACTCCAAGCCAGGCTGAGAGAAGCTTGGGAGATTCACCGCCATGATGCAAGAGTCGAGAGAAGAACGTTCATGTTTCATACTAAAATGATTTGAAACACTGCCCCCATGTGGACGAACCAGGATCTACAGCAGAACCGTCATGCAAGCTCCAGTCATTCCTAAAAACGGGGAATTAAACAGGAATATAAATAACTTATACCAAGCACGACTACATCAAATCCTTTATTTTCAGCACTTATAGAGTCTTTTACAAGCCAACATCTTTAATAGCTGAGCTGTTTGAACTCCTATTCATTCTTAGCAAAAATAAAACATCAAACCAAGTGATGATTTAAAAAAATACTCCAAGACTATGAATACTGAGTCTACAGTAAACTGCTGTATCTGTAGAAAATAAGTCATTTATTCAAAAATATGCAGCAATTTTAAAAAGAAAAACAAAACAAAATGAGGATTAGGAAAAAAAAAACATTCAGTATTCATAATAAAGCGTCATTTGATTGGATAAACGAAATGTTTATTCTGTTTGTTGCTTGGTGTTTTAGGCTTCCAGTCCTACTGCAGGTGGATGGGTAGGCCATAGGAGACGGGTGCTGCTCCTATGAGGTATTTAAGGTGTGTGGCCTGACGCGATGAATCTATGAATTCCAGGAGCGGCGCTCCGGATCCTGCTGAGAACCAGGACTCCAGCAGGACCTTGGTGAAGCGATCGATGTCCCGATCAGTTACATCCCACAAGTTGCCCAAAATAAAGGGGCTAGGAGAAAAACAACACATTTGAAGACACAACAACAATTCAGGCCATAGACTCAATGCGGACACACGCAGTCGTCCCAAAAAATTGAATTACAAGCAGAAAGATCCATCTCACCATCCTGATATGAGGTAGTTCAGAATGATGCCCTGTCCGTCCTGATTGCCTTTGACCGCCAGAGCGGCGCTGCTGCAGCCCAGAAGCAGCGAGGCAGCCCTCATCGGCTGCATGAGGACCGCATGGCCGTCCAGGAACCTGGCTCCTGCTCCATGTCCCACATAACTACGGCACAATCAGTTTTAAAAAATGCATAAACCAGAAACTGCTTTGTTTCTACCAACTGATTAATACGTTGTGCAAAATTCATACACATTTCAATAAATCAGATTTTTCTTTACATCTATTTAGTTAAAGCCTGAGAACACGAGTAGCAGTTGTGTTTTCCATTTAAGATTTGTATTTATTCTTTATTTTTTTGACAGTGCTACAGATGAAACGGTACAAACTGACTATACAGTGAAGTTGATGAAACATTTTTAAGTCTTACTGTACAAGTAATGAATATGATCAGAATTTCATCTCAAACTCACATGTACAGGTCCTGGGAAGCAATAGCTTCTTGTAGTTGTCCTGAGTCAGGAGCAACACCACACACACCCTGCCAGCCCGGTTTACTTTCACACACAAAAAAAAGGGGGGTCATCAGTAACGGGACAGAATATAGACTGGTGACAGAAATGCGTCTCATTTAATATCTGCCTCACGTGGAAAACCATTCCTTGAACCGATCCTGAGCATTCTTCAAATTGCCATCAGGGTCCAGAACGTAAAACACCTTCTTCAGGTCCACACCTTGTCTCAGGACGGACTGAGGATCCGTCTGACGAGGGAAACGCATCCCGTTAAATCTTCTCCACAACACACAAATGCTACGCTACGAGTTGGATCAGCACCGCAGACGGCACTAAAGATCTAGATCTCACCCTCTGAAAGCTCAGTCCGATCAGAGAATGCAGTGAAGGCATCCGGCTGATGGAGTGAGACCGGAGGGCCGTCATGCTCTCCCACGGCAACCTCTGAACATACTGCGTTAAAAACACGGGGCGGGAAGCGTTAAACTTTTTCACAAATGCAAAGATCTGTTCGGTTTCATTCCTGACCAGCACAGAGTTGGTCATGCGGGACAATCCGACCTTGTCCAGGATTAGGACCACGTGACCTTTGGCCTCCGTTCTCTCTGAGAGCTGAGACGCTGCTGTGCGGAAAAGATGATCGCAGGCCGTGTCCCACTTCGGGGAAAGTCCTGATCCAAATCTTTTAAGATCTTCTTCAGAGAGCGAGTGAGAAGCTGAAAGCACAATCTAAGAGACAAAGAATGCAGTTTAACAGTCGATACACAACAAGACAGACCACAGCTTTGATCAATGAAAGGAAAAGAAAAGCTGCATACCTTCAGCATCTTCTCACTCACAGCGACTCCTCTCTTACATAAGGCCTTGCGGAGTTCCTTAGCCTGATCGGAGAGCTGTGGATCTTGTGCAAGTGGAAGAAGAAAGCTCTGCCAGCATCCCAGCATTTTCTCCATTTCTCTAATCAGTTGCTAAAAAATGTCATTAATTGGTAAAAATTTGATAAGAACCCAAAAGTGAAAACTACGGAATATTAAATATTCTCTGTAGTTGAGTATTTTTGTAAATAATAAAGAGCATTAGTCACAAAAAAACAAAACAACTCAGTTTTCATAATTCCATTCGACATCCGGCGACGCCACCAAAACCTTTACCTGAACTCGACAGTCCAGAGCTCGGCGACCTTCCCACCACTTGGCTTTCTCAGCCACGCAGCTCACAACCTTTTGCTCTGCCAGAATGTTGTCCATCTCCTGCACCAGCCACCGAACGGTGAGCTTCACAACACAAAGACGGGGAACATTTTCATGTAGAGAAAACCAAAACGTCACGACAAATGAATCATTTTAGCAAACAGCAAAGGGTTCTCTCTCAAAAACAATTTAGTAAGTCATCTCTGTAAGCGTTTCTGTTCTGTGAAAAGACGCTTTGATTCGTTGATGTCGACCTAATGAAACGTTTATCGCATCATCAAGGTGCATTCTGAAGAAAAAGTTTCAAAGCTTCACACTGGAGACGGAGACCGAAACGGCAACGGGGAAATCAATCTTTCAGGAAAGAGACATTTTATTTCATCCGGTGTTGCTGCTGAGCTCAGTGGCGCTCAGTGAATGCAGCTTTACTAATCCGACGGCCGACATAATGGCCAAGACAACATACTTAAAAACTCTTAAAGCAAATTTAAAATTCCGTTTTAGATCATGATTTCTACATATTCCTTTGATGAAAGTTGTTTAAACAGTAAAACAATTTTTTTTAATCGATCAAACCTCTTGTCTGGAAGTGGAGATATGAAGAGTGATGGGGGAAGAGTCCTTCTCCAGACGTGTCAGCATTAAGCTTTCCCCCATTTCCCCTGGTTTTACTCCCAGCACGGACATCAAACACACCGATACTCCTGAACACAGAGATAAATACAGGGATCGTTTATCCGTGTTCAGAGAAAAATATTTAAAATTTAAAAGCTTTTGAGCTCTAGGAGAATAAACAGCATCTACCTGGTGGAAGCTGCTGGATTTGTTGGGTGAACTCTTGGCACGGGTTCTTGGGGAAAGAACAGAGGTCTGCAGTGGGGAAGGAAAATATGTTGTCCATCTGACACAGCTTCTCTTCAGTCAAACTGGGCTCATTCAGACTCAGAGTGTCCATTTTTTCTGATAAATTGCTGGACTTCTTTTTCAATTTTCTAGATAAAAAAAGCAACATTAATTAATGAAATTAACTACATTGATTTCAACTCAATAATTGATAAACGCTCTTACAGGCGAGAGCTGTTTAAGTAGCGGATTGTGCGATGGCGACTGGTGACTCCCAGCGACTGGACGTGCAACATTGCTGTGCTGTTGGGGTCGCTCTGCCCCATGGTCAGGGCCAGCAGAGAGCACAGGTTTGGGTAGATTGTTGGACAGGGGAAGTGATGAAGACTCAGCAGTGCCGAGTGAAGCAGAGCTTGAACGTCCTCCACAGAAAGATTGTCTGAGGACCAAAACAGGCGCAACAAGGCTAAGAACTTCCATCTTTTCAATATATTTCTATTAGATAAACTCTGCACAGGGATACATTATCAAAAAGAAACTTGGAGTCACATACCTGGCGTAACGTCTGCGTGAGCAATGTTGGTTGATCGATCTTCTATTGGATGGTTATCGTTTCTCTTTTCAAGCAGCCCATCTCTCTCCAAATGACAGCACATATCCCTCCTCAACACCTCAAAGTCGACGTCTGACGACAGAGGAAAGATTTGATAGCCACGATTTAAAAACACTGGGATTCTGATCAAGAAAAATCAATGAGCTCTATACTCAAACAAAACATTTCAAGTTGTTTTAGAACCCAAGCTAAAGATGGCAGACGTTAGTCTCTTCTAATGTTTTTCTTTCAGGTACAACAAAGACATACTAATGTCTGTAGCTGCAGCCGACTGATTCTCCTCAGCGTCCGACATCCTGAGTTGCTCGATGCTTATGTCTAGGACACCATCAGCTTCTTCCGCAATAGTCCTCATGGTGTCCGGCTCATCCTGCACTTCTTCAGTCTTGGACGTCCGTTTTCTGCTTCTTCCTCTTCTGCTGGACGCAGGCTGACGAAGCAAAGCCTCGTCATCCTCAGAAGAGGCCGGAAGAGGCTTTGCCACGCTCGCTTTTGCCCTGGTCGGCCTCCTGGTTGCAGCCTTCTCCGCAGGTGGGTCTGTGGCGGTCTTAGGATTAGCAGCAGCTCTTCTGGACGTTCGATTTCTACGCACATCTGCAGGCACTTTGAGCTCTGCTTGGGGAGCTACTTCAGAGTCACTCTCATCGCTAAACTCAACCTGTGACAAGATGAGGAGAAAGTTTGTTGATAAAGCATCTAAAAGTTCATTTGAACAAATGGAAATCATTGAGAAGCTTGATTTACTTTAGTAAGAGATTTATTACAGGCTAAAGTGAAACATTTATCAATGTTCATCAATTATTGTGATAAATTTCTTAATTTCGATTCATCGGTGTCACAATACATTTCAAAAATCCTTCAAAAATGTCTGCATTGTTGGAATTGTTATTTTTACCATTTTTTTTCCAATGTTTGCTCAACGAGAGTTTAAATAACTATAATAAAAACCTAAAAATATGATTAAATGCAGTTTTATGTAAATGGTGTCAAAAACAAAATAAGTGTTACAATTGGGTACGTTTGTCAAAACCAGCATTTGGGGTTTTTGCGGCTGCGACCGCAGTCAGTTATACATTCACCTAAAACAAACCAAAAAAAGCAATGAATAGTTATTGTCACTTTTGTCATCTCAATAATGCCACAAAATATTGTGATAAAACCAAGTCCATATCACCCATCCCTACTATTACAAATGTCAGCTTTTATCAATTTATCACACAATATCCCAGTAAAATATACAAAACTTTGTGGTTAAAATGCAACTATATGAAGATGTTAAAGAGGCACAAAATACTTTTTGTTCTCCGCTGCAAGTAATAATAAATATATTATATATAAAATAATTTGCTTGAGGTGTCCAACCATCTTTATGTTCCGACAGTAAATCGGTTTTCTGCTCACCTTGTAGCGCGTTTTCTTGGTCCGTTTCGGAGCGGCAGGCACAGGAGGAACCTTGTTCTGAACTGGTGACAAGTCTTTGTACACGTGAAACTGGAGCTTAGTCGTACTCCTCGACACCGTCTGCACCAAAGCGTGGCACTGCACAGTCTGAACAGGAGTGAAAGTCAAAGTAGGAACTACCGTGTTGAATTCAAACACGCCAGAAAAGGACTTAGACTTTGCAGCAACTGGCGTCATGGGAACCAGACCCTTTGCTTTGGTTGAGGGGCCGCTCAACTGACTGTTGGATTTGACCGCTTTGACGTTTTTTGGTTCCCGTTTTTTCTCTGCAGCCTCCGGGTTTCGAATGGAGGCCTTGGTCTTCTTTAGTTTGGAAGGTGGGACTGATTTCTCCCAGGAATCGATGTTCTTCAGCTCCTTTGGTGCGTTCCACGACCAGGCCTTTGAAAACAGCTCCTCAGGCCTGCAGCCTTTTTTGGCAGCCAAACTCATCAGTAAGGCAATGGCTTTGGTTGCCATCAAATGCGCCCTTACTGGTTGCAGCGCAGGAGAGGATGTGGAATCCATAAATGCAAGGCCGGCATCTAGTATTTTCCACAAGCCAGAGGCCTTGTTGGCCTTCGTTTGGAGTTCGGCCCGGGCCATGCTCAGGTACACGCGGCCCACCACGTCCTGCATCAGGGACGGTTTGGAGATGCCTCTTGCAGGGTCACAGGGAGGGAAGAGCTCAGTCAGCTTCTCCTTGAGTCGCGTGGTCACGTTTTTACAGCAGACTAAAGTTGCCCAGTGAAGCTTAGAAGTAGCACTGAGGTCATTTGGGTCAAGCTGAAGAGCGAGCTCCGCCTGCGTTGCTGCCCAGTGAGCCGAGGCTCGGCCCAAACACGGTTCTGAGCAGCAGGGACACTGACAATCAGGTTCATGGGTCAGAGAGGAGAGCCAGCGCAGAGGTGGAGCTTTGAGGGGCGGAGAGCTGGTCACATCCTTCATGACCACTTCTTTGGCACTCCACCTGATGCTCAAGATGTCCTTTAGCTCGCTTTCCATGGATGGAAGAGACGACTCAGGTCTTTGAGCAGGACGACCTTTTCTTGGTTTGATTTTGACGTCCGTCTTTTTAACCTGATCTGATAAATCTAAGGGAAAGAGAACGAGAGGTTCCATTAATTTGTGATTATTAATCCTGTCACATTCTGCTTCTCAGAGGACCCATATTTATCTAGTCACCACATACACTGAGACGAGTAGAAAAGGAAGTAAAAAAAAAAAAAAATTAAGCCAAACTTTATAAAACTGTGAAAAAGAATAGTGTCTGCTAATTCTGCAAGATGCTACTTGGGGACAAGTTAGCAAGAGATACCAGAAAAAGAAAAAAAAAAAAACGAATTCCTGATCTAACTGATGTAAAGATGCAGTTTATTGAACTCTACTAGGATTTTAACTGGAATTGTGTCCGCGATCAAAATTTTCAGCGAAAATTATCCAGGATATCTACAGATTACAGCCGGTCAAATTTAAGACTTTTAAAAGACATTTTTAAGCCTCCTTGATTAAATTTAAGACCAGAAAACTATAAATATACGAGATTGTTGGGGGAACTTGCTACATTACAATCGATAATAGCAAAAACTGAGCCTAGCTTTTTGCCCATGATGGAGGCAAAAAAGCTATCTGGCTGGCAAGCAAGGGGATATTAGCAGCTAGTTATTAGCCTCAAGAAGCATCCAAAAGCCATGAGAGCCTTGTAAAAGTGGATTTGATATTTAACTCTTTAACATTAAAGGATTTTAAAGAATATCTGTAGGCCAGAAAGGTCAAAATTAGGTATTTCTGAAGGATAAAGATATAAAAATGTAGATATGTAAAAAAAAAAAAAAAAAAAAGTCAATTTTTCCATTCTTCTTTCTTTATGTCTGATCTAAATCCTACAGAAAACCTGGGTGGGAGCGTTTAAGAGAAGGTCCAGTCCTTTTAGTTTCACAATTTTCTAATCATTTGTAAAACTGAATTTTTGGTTTTTGTTGTCCATGATCTATGACCATCAATCTTGCAAGAAATAAAGACCAACATGTTTATGAATATTGAAGCTCATGCAAATTTGACATGTAGACTTAGTTTCTGATGTACCAGCAATAGGAAAGCAGCTCCTTTTGAATGGACACATCAGTGCGTCCACATACCTGTGTCGAACTCCAGGAGGGTTTTGACAAAATTCAGATCCGTTCGGCTTTCTTCCGTTTCCCCCTGCATCAGCTCCAATTCTGCTTTAAGCACCAATAACTCCACACATCTTTAAGAAATAAATGCAAGCAAACAAGGTAAAAACTTGTTTGCACAAGTAATGCATTTTCCCTGCATTACTTGTGCCTAATAAACTAACATAGCCAAGTTACAATCAGAGCCCTGTGTGGCTCCAGCTGCATACCGGCTGAGTGCCTGCAGCTTGATGGCCAGTTTCAGGGCTTCTAAACACTGGAACCTGGCATCATTGATGGCGCCAGAGCTGCTCCGCACAGCGACCAGCTTTACAGTGGAGCTCAGCAGCTCCGACAGCAGCTGCCACTTCATGACCAGGTTTTCTCCTAGTTAAAGACGAGAGGCGGTGATGAGATCTGGCTGATCTTGACAAAAGCCACAAATGGGAAGAGAGTCTTGTTATGGGGTAAAATGTCTTTCAGTAGTACCTTGGTGAACAAAGCGCACTTCTTCGTTATGAGTCGTGTTCCCATACAGGCCTTTTCCCACTAAAGTGATCAGCAAGCTGCAGAGAAGCTTAAGTCCCTCATATATGGCAGTATCAGGAGAAGTTATACCTGAGATACACACAACATATCATTACTTGGCTTTAAGAGAAAAAAGAACAGCATCTTAATACAGCTCCTTGCCCAAGTATTTACACCCATTTAACGTTTTCATAGGTCTGGTTATATCCATAAATGTCAGGGGATATTTTGTGGGGTTTATACAGTAGATCAAACTAAAGTAGTGCAGAGTGGTGAGGAGAACATACATATTATAAGTGCAACCATAGTATTCAGGGTTAGCTGCAAGTACAGCAGCTAGTCTTTAGGGTTGTGTCTATACTAGTTCTGCACATTAACAGAAAACGTTTTGCCCATTTATCTTTGCTACGTAGCTTTATAATTCAATTCAACCAGACTAGATAAATGGCATCTGATATGATAATCAGTATTCAAGTTGCTACATAAATTTAAATTAGATTTAGGCCTGAACTTCGACTAGGCCATTTTAAATGAATTTTTTTTCTTAAATCAAACTTCTGATATTTCATCCAAAATATGGATATCATATTAATAGTTGGGATAAACTTTGCTTGAAACTTCATCCAGTCTAAAGTCACACAGTTGGATTAATTAGGTGATTTTTTATAGTAATGAATGAACCGAATACTATTTGGCATGCAATTGTATCTTCCATCTTTTTTTCTTTGATAAAAACTTAAGACTTTTTACTTGTAAAAATGTTAAACATTCCCATTTCCCTTCTCTTCACCCTTGTGCTACTTTTTGTTGATCTATAACATATGACTAAAACACAATGAAGCTTATAGTATTAGAACAAAAAAAGGTTCAAATGTTCTGAATACGTTTGCAGACATTTAGATGCAAAACTACTGCGTATGACCTTCACTCACCGAACTGTGAGATAAGGCTTCTTTGGGCTTGAGGCAGCTGACTGACATCCAGATTCAAATAGGAGCTGCAGGTCTGCAGAGTTCGCGCTCGCAGCAGGTACCAGTTCTTTGATTGTTTTTCATCGTTTACTCCTTCCAGCACTTGACACAGATAAGGGAGTCCAATGCTGATCTAAAACATAGGCAAAAAACACAGGATCAGTACAACAAAGTGACGAATCAACTATGTTGAAGGTGCAAAGATTGCATACCTGTCCTACACTGTAGAAGTACTGAGCCTTTAACAAGACAACCAGAATAGAGAGAAAAGGAGGAGCATCATCTTTGGTATTTGAAGAAAGCATTTTCTCCGCTTCCTCTATGGGGGCCTTGAGATAAATCATAAGTGGATTACAATAGTTATATGGCAGTTTTAACAAAAAAACTACCTGTTCCATTTCACACTTATTTAATGAAACAAAAACAAACAATAATTAAAAAAAACATTCACCAGAGCTAGGTCAGCAGAGCCCAAGTCCAGGAGGATGCTGGCTGTTTGACAGAGAGCTGCAGCACAACAACCAGTATCAGCAAGTTCACGGGAAAATTTAATCGCAAGGCGGTACGCCTCCAGAGCCTTCAGGGGCTGCATCAGAAAGAAAAAAAAATTAATAATTTTTACTTTTTAATGCAATGAAGCTATTCACAAATGCTTGCAATAAAATGTTTCAAGATCAAATGTAGTTTCTCTCTTTCTAGAATTGTTAAAATAATAAACGCCTTCAACTAATTCAATTTAGTCAAGATTCACTTTTTTTTAAAAACTGAGTCTGGTGATGCATAAAAAAACAGGACAACATAACGAAAGAAACACTGAAACATGTTTGAGTTTTTCACAGTGAATATTTTTAGTCCATTTTCATACTTAGACATATAAATCAATTTAATTAGGCGTTTCCAGTTTATTAATCTTCTACACAAATATACATTTAGTTTCACAGCTAGGCAGAAAACGGGCAAAGGAGACACAGTAGTTGTGATACATTTGCTGTCATTACCTTCCCAATGAGTCTGAAGAGAGCAGCAGCAGAAGATATGGAGCTGCAGGTCTGCTTAGCGTTTCTGACAGCAGGCACGGCTCGATTCTTAAAAAGGTCACTCCAGACCGCCAGAGCTTTTTCTAGTGGCTGACACAGCTCTTAAAAATGAGAGAAAAAAGAAGACATTTATTCATATTGTACTTCATGACTGAAAAAACCCCAATAAGTGAACAGAAATGACTCCAGATCTGCAACCAAAGCCCATTGAAATTCTAAGATGGGCAGAGAAAGATGATCAAATAAAAATCATCCGCCTTACGTTTTTCTGCAGACAGGTTCAGATGAAGCCCTTCGTACACCAGAGTTCTGTCCTGCGTCTTCCGCTTGTCTTCATAATCAAAGTCATTGTTGCCTACAGGATTGGTCGCATCCTCTGCGTTTTCATGCAGCTCTTTACATTTTTTATCATTTTCAATGGCCTGAAGGGCAAAAAAAGAAAAATAATTCACAACATTTTAGAAAGTGTTGACCCAAGGATTAAGTCTAAACTACTAGACGTGGGTCGACGCTAAAAGATTGCCTTTTCTAGGCTTTAAATTTGCTGTGAAGAAGACAAAACTCAGTTTGACAGACTACAGACACAACGCTGCTAACATTTCTAGTTGCAAAAAACACAGTAGTAGTGTTGAAGCTATTTGGCCTCCATCCATCACTCCTGTTCTCATAATACCAAAAAAACAAAAAAAGAGCAATCACCTCCTGCAGGTTCTTTTCCAGAGTGCAGATATAAAGCCAGAGTAAGGCTTGTGCTTTGTCATCTTTCAGCCTGTCAGCATTTTCTGAAGTCTCTGGTTCTTCGTCAAGAAGCCGTAAAGCTTCGTTTGTGAAATCAACGGCCAGGCTGTGTTGGCAGAACAACAAACAAGAACTAATCAAGATAGTTCTGTGGTATCAATTTGTTAAAAGAC
Source organism: Micropoecilia bifurca (assembly GCA_903067075.1). Taxonomy (NCBI): domain Eukaryota; kingdom Metazoa; phylum Chordata; class Actinopteri; order Cyprinodontiformes; family Poeciliidae; genus Micropoecilia; species Micropoecilia bifurca. The sequence continues at coordinate 21,343 of CAEGAF010192441.1, read as the reverse complement.
AAAAGAATAAATTAAAAATAAGACACTTGCAGATGATGGTTCATTATATTTCAAGTAATAAAAATGATTACCAGTCAGTTTGCTCACTGAAATCCTGGAAGCACACCACCTGGGCCATTTCACAGAGGTAGACGGCACGTAGATGTCGGTAAGCACTCCTCTCCTCCTGGCAGATGTCCAGTAGATCACAGAGTGTGTTGTAACGTTCCTGAGCCGTGTCTCTGGTCAACCCTTTATAGGCCCGCAGCTCTTCGTCCAGAAGGCACAGCATAACTTTCTCCTCAAGGACGTCAGCACCAAAACCATCACGTAACGTCCTGATTTCAACACAAATAAATGCAAGGTCATTTTTTTAAATGAATATTGAAGTTTACATACATACAAAATAATAATAATTAAAAATTAAATATATATAAAAATACTATTTTTCTGTACACAAGTCTTATATCCTCGTCATCGTTACTGGCGCCGTCACCCTTTGTTTTGACCCAAAGAGAGATGGGCTCAGCCATAAGAGTCGTGATTTGGTCCCCAAGGGCCTTCAGCCACAGGATGATCCAGTCAAGCGCTCGCTTCAGTTTTCCAGCCCGCCGCGAAGTTTGCACAGCCAGCACGAAGGGTCGACTTAACTGGTGTGCCACAACAGGAATAAAAACATTTAAGCTAAATACACAGTATATGTAAAATGGCAGTCTGGTATAGAGGATCGCATTTGACAAACTTACTCTGTCAGCTGAAAGTGTGTTGGGCCATTTCCTGATCAGATCCTTGCAGACGATTTCCACCAGCGTGAAAGCCTCCTCATACAGGCGCCGATTGAAAATGCAACAAGCCAAATTGCTCACAGCAACCACTATAAGGCAAATTATGCACAACAGCTATTATAGTCAAATTACATTCAGGTGGTCATAAAATGATGCAACAGTTTCAGAGTCGACTTGACGATCCATATTGAAAAGAAACAAACCAGTCACCTGATTTGCTCAAAAGGCTTTCATTTAACAACTTGTGAAGTTCAGTCATCAGCAGCCCAGTTGTTGCTTTGAAGTAGAGCAGAATCCTGTCCAGGGTGTCACCGTTCTCCAGCTAAGTACAACAAATCAGACATATTAATAAAAACTCAAAACCAAACAATGTGTGCATCCAAAGTTGATTCTTAAGAGTTTTTGTTCATGTTTCAAAACGACAAAAATGAAACTATAAAATCTGATTTGGTGTAAGCTGTTTGAACTTCAGAAAAACGTACACAGCAAGATTTTCAAAAACCTGGGAGACCACAAAATATTAATTTTATTTGTGTTGAGATACATTTTTTTTTTACATTTAGCAAACGATTTTAAATGCAAAGTTTACCTCTGATGTCTTCATGCTCTCATAAGCCAATGCAAAGCCGTGGTAAATGTTCACACAAAGTGACTTTCGCATCTTCTCCCCCACCACTTTAAATTCTGAAACCTGGGAAAGCAAGAAAATTTGTTTGTTTTTTTCTTCAACAGTTTAACATAGATCTTTAAACCTTAGACAGTGTTTCTCGATTCCAGTTTCCAGCGACCACTGCCCCACGTGTTTTCCCTTCTAACAGGATGCTGCAGCACTTGATGAAGCAGAGGAAGTCAAGCAATCATTTGAATCAGGTGCTATGAAACAAAAACACCTAAAACATTCAGAGCAGTGGTCCCTGAGGACCAGAATTGAGGAACAATGACCCATCAGGAGGCAACACCAACCTTATCAAGCATCCTCAGAGTCCGCTCTTGGTACTCCTCCAGAAATGAAAACAGAGCCAGTAGCTCTGGTCCACTCAGCTCTTTGTTGTGTCCACTTTCAATAGCCCATACCAACAGGTTGCAAACTTCAAAAACTGCGTGACCTTCTCTGAAGTCCAGCTCAGTTGAAAGAGATCTCAAAATTCGAGCACAGTGTTTCAAAGTCTCGTGACATTCTTCATCAGCCTTCTTTGTTGAGTGAATCATTACTCCCCATTTGCAGAGAACCAGCGGTGTCGTCAGAAAGCCAACACGGTTCATAGTCATCCTCTCCATGTCGGCCAAGAAGCACCGGGCCAGATTGTGGTAGCCGACCTTACAGACCACCTTCACTGACAGCAGTATAATTTCACATAGCACATAATAACGTGATATTGGTAAATGGTGCATTTTCACCCCTTCTTCACGGGTTTCACTGCCAGCATTAGTTCTGTTAATCATCGTTTTTATTTCCTCCATCAGATATGAAGCACCCTCCATGGTTAGGACTTCAAAGCTACTCTCAAATGCAGTGATGGCGTCCTGCATGTATTCGGAAGCTTTTATGGAAACAGGAGTCTCGGTTTCTGACTCTAGCAGCAATAAGAAGCTACAAGTTAGAATCTGCCAGCGCAGTTTTTGCCGAGGATTCAGTGCATTCTTTTCTTTAGCAGCAGAGAGGCCGTTCCAAAACACAGTGAAACAGCTTCGCAAGAGAACATTGCAATCCTCTCCACTCTACAAAAAACACAAAACACATTAGAGCCGACATTGTCAGAAAGTATGGATTTTAAAATACTTAAAAGAAAAAACAACACACATTTCCTGTCAAAAATGTAGAATCTCCATCGGCAAGAATATATTATTTTGGGCTTTTAATAATGACTGAACTGGGTTTTTTTTTCCTATTTTACAATATTCCAAGGATTTTGACAAAAACTCAAAATTTTAAATTTGCTACAAACCTCTCAGGTTGAAAAATAAATTCATGTTCCCATTGTCTTATCTCAGCATGCTGCACCTCAACCACATGCCCTCTGTAGACAAGTTTCTGGCATAATTGCGGCTAGATAATTTATCATTTTTCTTGTCAAATATTGTAGAATTCATTGGTATATTTTTGGCAAAGACCAAGCTTTTAAGAACAAGCCACAAATTTTCAGTATGATTATGATAACGCTCATCTGAAACTTGTAAAAAAAGAAATGGGTTGCACGTAATTACCAACAACCCACCTTTATTTGCGATCATCAGACAGAACTAATCGCATTGAGAATATGTTTGGAGGTGCCAAGGCTTTCAAACATTAACACTGTACAACTGTCAACCACAGCAGTGGCAGCATAGTGCTAAGGGTCGTCTTCACAGGCTGTGGTAGAGATGTGTTGAAGAAAAAGATAAATCATCAAGGAGAAGGTCAACCTTTAAATTCTCAAATCCAATCTCAAATCAACAAAACTTGTTAAAACACCGCTTAACTATAAATTTCTTGAACAGTCCCAATCTCAGGGCCTAAAAGCTGGATTGATATCATGGAATCTAACCATTTAAATAATCTCTACTAATTATTAGTAGCATTTTCAAAATTAAAGCCAGAATTATGCCATAAACTTGTTGGGGGCTGCAACTACTGTTGTTCCTATGTAAAATGTAACCCAAAATAAACAACATTAAAGTCAAAGATGACTGCCACTGCCGACGATACACACCTCTTGTACTTTTGAAATCCTGCAGCAAAGGATTCCAGCCAGTTGACCGCAAAGAGCGTGTTCCCCTAAGGAGCATAGGTTCTTGACAACGTGGAAAAGGATCATCTCCATATATAACGGACTGTGCCGCGGCACAATCTTTACAGAAGTATCATAGGCATGAAGAACCAGCTCCACCAAAGTCACCAACTCCTTGGCGTGGTCAGAGTGACAGGATGCAAGTCCAAGCTGGTGGTTACAAGCTCTGATAATCCTGTCACATAGTACGCGAACATCAAATCCAGGACTGCATTTTGCATATTTCTAAAGACGAAAAAGAAACACGGTTACGTTTTAGTGTAAGAAAATATAAGTCAATTTAACACACAATGGATTGATTTTTTTGTAGAGTAACTAATTAGTTAATGCTTAGTAAATATAATTTAGAGTCGAACTGATTCACGTAAATCTGCAGGTAAAATCTAAGCATTTGGTTGTTATGCCAACCTCAAATTCCTGAGACAAAAGCCTCGTCTCTTCAACTGAGACTGTCCTCTTGATGTAGTCTTCCACTTTCAAACACTTCATGTCGGCTCCTGTAAAAGACGAATCATTAAACGATATCGCCTGCCCAACTCGTGCCTAATAAAGTGACTAGCTACCATTTATGTCCCCGCGGTTCAATATGACTCTAGTATTTAGCTAGTCTGAAAGTTTTAAAACAGTAGAAGCATAAACTTACTTGATGTATTCACTATTGGGGGAAATATTGTCCTCACGGCCCAAAAATTAGACAGTTGTCCCTCATAACAAAAGTTTCAGGAGGAGCTTTTAATGAAAATTTCAGTTACGTTTGTGCTGCATTTCCCAACGGCACCCGCGGCTCACTGTTTTTGAATGATCTCAGCGAACCAATCACAAGCTGTCAAGAAAACGCTTGGAATTGTGGGCGTTTTATTTTTAAAGAAACATGCACAAGCCTGTTCAAGAATAGACTACAAGCATTTATAGGTATTTCAGTATATTTCAACTATATTTTAACTATATTCAGTATGTTTCAGCTATTTCTTTCAGATATTTAAATACATAGCACGTCTTCACTACAGTTATTCCTCACGTTTTTATAGCGTGCAACAGGTTTAAACCTTTGTTACAGAGAAAATATAACATTTTTACAATTTATCATGTTTAATTTTGCTTCAAACAAACGTAATTAAGCATGGATATCTGGTGTTCAAATATACTATATTTTCTTTTAATTTAAATGTTCAAAAAACAGTAAATATTGGATGTATTCATTTTCTTTTACCTTCATGATTTAATTCATGCTGCAACATCAAATGCTATGCAAAAATCTTGAACACACTTAATTTGGTCTTTAGAGATTCACTGTAATTGAGGCATTTATAATTGCTAACCAACATAGAAGTCAAAACTGTGGTACTATCTAATATAGTTACACACAATATTGGATGGAACAAGAAATCAATCAGAATTGAAATTTCCTAAAATTCTGCTGTTTGTACAATTTAGCAAATCCATTTCACTCGATTTATCTAAACACTGACAGTATGATTTGTAAGTACTAGTTGTTAAACAAAATTGTTATATTAATGTCTTTATTATTGCACAATCCTCAAGTCAGAGTTTACAAAGTGCTTTAAAAAGAAGACATTGAGCTGATGTCTCTTGAGTAGTGACATAGAAAAGCTACTGAGGAACTAAGCCTCTCTTCTTGATGACATGTTCCATTGCAGTCCTCTCTGAGGTGTCCAAGTTGATCTTGTACTTGGCCAGGATCTTCAGGATGGGCCTCAGCCTCAGCCACCACTGGGTCTTTGGAATACGGTGTCTGCAAAGGACAATGCGTACCAGTGAAAAAGTGTATTGAAAAAAAAAACATGTTAAAAAGGCCAAATAAATGTCCTTCAAAACTTATTTACATTTTGTCCTGTTACAACCACAATTTCTGATTTATTTTGGGGGGATTTAAATGAAGGACCAACACGCATAGCTGAGATATGTTAGGGAAAGTTTACATGGCCGTGTTAAAATCAAAACAACTGAGAATCTGTACAAGGACTTTGAAACTTTCCATTGAATTTGACTAAAATTGAGCCAATTTGCAAAAAACAAAGTGAAGCTGGTTCAGTTTTCATAATTCAAAATGGTTGCCATTCTAACTGAACCAAAAGGTTGTTTAACAAGGTAACTGAAGTAGAGTTGTTAAACAAATGTTCATGAGACAATTTCCAAATTTTACTTTGTAAAAAGATTTGAGAAGGCATAAATTTCTTCCACTTTACATTGACGTCCTACTTTGTGATTGTCTATAAGGAAAAATTGGAGTAAAATATATTGTAATTTATACTTCCAAAATCAAAAATTATTACGTCGAAGGGGTTTTACAGCGTACTGTAAGTTGAATTTCTAGGGTCTTACTCAATGTCAGTCTCAGTTCTTAGGTCTGCCAAGGGCTGGAACACCAACGCTCTTTTCCTCATTCCCAGCACACAGGCCGAGTCCTTAGAGTTGGCAAAGATGCGACCTGCAGGTTTAATTTATAAACAGACATTATGGAGTCAAAAAGAGCATACTTTATTAAAATTATAAACAAGAACACCAGATATTTTATGCTTTCAAACACTCACCATGTCTGTAGCATTCCTTCAGCTTGTCAGTCAACCAAAGAACAGACTTGATTCCCATCTTTGTGCCAAAGTTCCTATCAAAAGGACTGGGTGTTCCACCCTAAGAAGAAGAAAAAATCGGATCTTTCATGGTGGCTGTGTCAAACTATGAAAAGTGGACCAACAAACAGAGAATCACAGAGTAACAAACCTGCTGCATATGACCAAGAACATTTTTTCTGCAGTCAAACACACCCTTCCCCTCCTCTGAATACAGGTTGAAGATGAAATCAGTCGTATAGTTTGCGTTGCACTTCTCATTTCTGAAGCAACAGTAGACGTTTCAGACAAGACATAAACACCAACTAATAGCAGTGAATGTAAGCAGTATAAAAAAACTAGTGGTTTCATTTCCCACAAACCTCAGAATTAGCCCTCTCTTCACTGTTGTCTTCATCTTTTCCACCAGATGATCAACGTTCAGCTACAAACAAATCATCAATCAGACTGACAGAAATATCTGCCCATCTCTCACTGATGAATGCTGTGATTTCACTTCTTTTTATCTTTTGGTCATAAGAAGACATGCAGACAGACCTCAAGGTCATGAATGTTGAACGGTTCCTCATAAATGTAGGCCGCATCTGCTCCAGATGCCAACCCAGCCATGGTTGCCAGGTAGCCACAGTATCCCCCCATAGTCTCAACAATGAACACTCTCCTCTTGGTGCCGGCAGCAGACTGCTTGATCCGGTCACATGTCTGCAGAACGTGAACAAGCGGCAGGAAAAAAACAATGAGTGAAAAAGACCTGATTGTTTGTGGATTACTTCATGTTTCTACGCAGTAAGACGTTTACCGTGGTTATGGTGTTGAGGGCTGTGTCTGCGCCTATGCTGAAGTCAGATCCAGGGACGTTATTGGAGACGGTAGCAGGAACGACGACGAGGGGAATACACAGTTCCTCGTACTTCTCTCTAGCTTCCACCATCTCTAGACCTCCCAGGAATGCCTGTGAGGAGAAAAGCCATAACCCTTTTTTTCCAAGCATTTGCAGTGCAGGATCCAAGTTTGCAAATACTCCTTATTGGTAAGAATTAAATTTTTATTGGGGGCTTTTACTGACACATTTAAAACATTCCTTTCTCATTACAGAATGGCTGTACATCACAAGTGAGTTTAAAACATGTTTTTGCAGCCCAAATATGGTAATCTAATACAAATAGGTTCAAATATGACATACACATCCTCACTGATGTTTGGTTTAATATCACACAGCAACTTGTAGAGCAACAACACACATTTTGTCACCACCTATTTCAGCTCGATATTTGACAACTTTTCTCATCACAAATGGTGGAGCTCAGCTCACTGTACACTATTCTTAAAAAAAGCTGGGCTATGACAAGAAACAAAGTTCTTTGAATGAACTGGTAAATATCAGCCAGAATTAAGCCATAATGTTATGACTACACATGGCTCTACAAGAGCCATGCAGTTCCCTAAGGGACATTAAACCAGTGGTTGCTTGGAGAGACACAAATTTATATTGAACTGTATGCAGAATCTTGACCAGCTTGTCCATGCTTAATGTATTAACCTTTTAAACTTCTGACTGATTTTGTTGCTGAAGTCAAATGGACTTTGTAGAATTTTAAAAATGAAGGAGAGTCAAAAGTGTCTCACCTCAAAGCCTCCAATAATGACAATACCGTGGATGTTGAACTTTGTGATGTTCAGACTGATCTCCTCCAGAAGCTGCTTAGGCAGAGTCCTTCATAACAAAAATAATGAACATCACATCATGTCAGTACAGATGTAGATTTTCATTAAGGCAACCTTTAATCAAGTATTATAGAATTTACCGAAGCCCAGATCTTCTTGAACTGGCTCACCTCTTGGTGCCAAGCATGGAACCACCTTTTCCAGTCCATCCTGCCACTCCAGACCAACCGATTGGCTCAATCTGTATACGCAGTCAAACCATTTTGTCCCATTATAAGTTCAGGTTTTACATTGTGATGATAAAACAAGATAATGTCCTAATAGTCTATGTTTATTCATAGGGACGATGCTCAACATGTGGCATTTACAGCCTGATCTAATACATTACCATCCCATGTGCCAAGCCATCGAAGCCTTCATGCACCGCCAGCATCTGGTGGCCCTGAAGCAGCCCAATCCTGACAGCTGCACGTACTGCAGCATTCATTCCTGCACATGGAGCGCCGACGTTCAGTATGGCAATGTTGATATTGCTCTGAAATTATATGTGTATATGTATATATATGTATACATATATATATAAAAAAATAACCCTCATCAGAAGAATTTTGGGAATTTCCATTAAATCTAAGGGAGTAGTTTCTAACCTTTGTTTCTGGAGGGCTTACATGGGCGAGCATTTTATACGTGTTCCAGTTGTTCTCAAAGCTCCTGTCATTAGAAAAGCAAAAGTGAACATTCATTTGAAAACAAACACAGTGGGTAGAAATTAATATATGCACCTATATTAATGAATATAGGTCCAGGCCTTACTTTCCCCTGAGCATCACTGCATCGTCATACCGTCCTTCAGCCATGGCTGTGGTGACGTCTTTAGTCTGGTATGGAAATCAAATTCATGAGTTTTAATCAAAAAAATTTAAGTCAATCGAAATCCTTGCAAAAACATTTGAACTTTTTTATATTTTGCTATTTTACAGTGGGAAGCTGTAATGTATTTAGTTGGAATTTTATGTGATAAGCCAATGTAAAGTAATGCCTAAACATGAAATGAAAGGATAATTGTAGAATCTGAAACCTGAGGTGTGCGTTTGTATTCAGTCCCCTGAAGAATTGCCTATTGTTGGAATTACAATAGTTTTATAGGGGTAGATAAGGAGGTAAATTAAATTTTAGACATTTATCACACATTGTCAGATAAACGTGGGCCTGGACTTTGACTGGACCATTTCAACACATGTATACACTTGGATTTAAACCATTCCACTGTAGGTCTGACTTTATTTAGATTGCTGATCTACTGGACGATGAACCTCCATCCCAATCTCAAGGGCTTTGCAAGTTTTAACATTTTTTTTCCACCAACCCAATATATTTGACCAGCTTTTCTGAACTAAAAAAACATCCCTGAGAATAATGGTGCCACCACTGTTTTAAATACCAATAAGAAACATAGAGTGACGAAAGGAAGAGCAAGTGAATTTACTGTCTTTTCAAGTCTCTGCAGAATCACAGTTTTTTACCTAATGAACACCAGCAGACTTAATGTTCATGAATGTATCGTCATGCTGACTTACCACTTGCACACATTCCATTAGAGGCAGCCTGACGGCCATGTTTCCAGACAGGCTGACCACACAGGCAGGAGTATCTGGTGTGGCTTCCAGCAGAGCCATGACAGCCTCCACACCCATCCTGCTTGCCTGGGTTATAATAAAAACAAGAGATGCTCTAACACAATCAATAAATCTTTTTTAAAAATGACTAAGATAAACTGGTTTAATAAGGCATCACCAGGATCCTGTCAAAAGCAGAGGGGGTTCCTCCTCTTTGCACATGGCCCAGGATGGTGGTTCGGGTGTCGAAGCCCAGCTGCTTTGACACCAGCTTGAAAAAGACATTGTTTATGAGAAAACCTCCTGGCATAGTTTGTACTCATTTCCTGGTATTCTTGTACGCTGACCTGTTTGACTAGGTCACAAGTGATAGGTTTTCCTTTGCGGTCTATTGCTCCCTCTGCAACAATGATGATATTCAAACGGGAACCACGGCCTCTTTGCTACAATAGGGCAAGTAAAGATTTAGGGCAGAAGCCAAATTAAACATAGATGTGACACTTAAGAGCAGGAAATTTACATCTGTAAGTCTTCTACACAGATGTTCCTCCCATCCTTCATCTGGAGGCACCTCTGGGATGAAGACCCAGTCAGCACCACAGGCCAGAGCGGTCACCAAGGCAAGGTAGCTGTACACAATACAATATTATTGCAGCATGGAATTACAATACACAGAAACGGCTGTTTAAAGCTTTACTCTGACTGTACATGTGGGAAACTTTGGAGAATAGTTATTTCTCTTTCAGTGTTTCCTGATCTACACGTCTGCTTCAATTGAAAGGCTTGTTTCTATTCTGAAGAATTTATGGGCCCTGACGTCAACAGAGAGTTTACTAATTATTAGTTTAAAAATGCTTTAATTAGATGATTTTAGTACAGATCAGTGTCGTTGTTCCCAGTACGATCAAGGTGATTAGAAGTGTTTTTTCTTTCACACCATATGTTTTCATGCAGGTTAAACATATCAAATTTTGCTCTCATCTGAGCAGCAGGTTTGCTGTTGCGCTCACTGATCCTGGAAAACCGCAAATGGGATTTCTCATGGCTTTCTCTCAGCAAGGGTTTCCTTGTTTTCACATATCTATAAAGCTAAGATTTGTGGAATGCACAGGACTACCTGTCCTGTCAACAGATTCTCGCAATTGTGAATTTCTTCCATAAAAGTTGGTTATGTGTTTGTTAGGTGAAACTTTATTCTAATTCTTTAATTAGAATTATTCTAATTCTAATTCTTTTTTCTAATTCTATTCTAATTCTTCTAAAACACACATACAATGTGTACTCACCCACAGTGCCTACCCATTACCTCCAGGATGAAGGTCCTCTGGTGACTGCACACAGAAGCACTTATCGTCAAAAGCCTGCCAACGTTTCACCTGCTGCTTCTGTCTTTGAACATTTTAAAACCTACATGCTTACCTCTGTGCCGTGGTTGTGATGGCATCCACTATTTCAATAATGCGATGCAGGGCGCTGTCAGTGCCAATGGTCATATCGGTTCCACAGAAGTCATTGTCGATGGAGCCCACCATGCCGACAATGTTGAGGTGGGAGGAGTTCTTTGCTTCATTTGCTGTGATTTTTCCTGAAACCAGATTCAAACGTCTTTAAAAAAAATGCTGACGTGGCATATTTGATCATTTATTAGAAATCTTGGATTCATATTGTGCACTGTAAAACATCTGAGCCGCATCTACTGTCCTCTTCTCTCACAGAAATAAAAATACATTTAAATAAATTTAATTAAATAAAATAAATTTAATAAATATAAATAAATACATTTAGTGAGTTTTAGATTTGAACGTAAATGTGCGAGTTTGTGAAAGACAAACTTACTAAGTTGTGTTAGCTTTTTATTAATTTTGCCAAACCTACATAAGTTGAACAAACGTGAGATTTTAAAAAGAGAAGAGCAGGAACTATTTCCCAGAATGCTTAGATGGACATGTGTTACATCTATCTGACTCTTATGCGTTTTATTAAGCCATTGTATTAAGCCATTGTTCATTTTAATTCAAGTTTCCAGAGCTTGAAGATAATGTTCTGTTCATACAAAATGTTTCTGAGCAGATTTCATTTTATGGTTAAAAAAATTCATTATCAGATTAGAAATTTTGTTCATGCAATTTGAAACAAAAATTTTAATTATTTAAAAATGTGAGCTCTAATTAGATGAGGACAGTATTTTCTTGCCTAATATGAAATATATTTTTAGACACTTGTTTCTTGTTAAATCAACTTTACAAACTTTAAGTTAGGAGTTAAAACCAAAAGAATTTCTTTGTCAACTTAAATTGCATTTTCAAGGCAGCAGGTGGGCTTTCATTTTCAACTTAAATCATCTTCAAATGTTTTACAGTGTGCAGCTCTTCAAAGGTGGATCTCACCTGCTTTAACCAGGTCGGCCAGCAGGTCTTTCCACTCCGTCCTGAACTGGTTGGCACCTGTGAGACTGCCGTCACCTCCTATGACGCACAAGTTGGTGATGCCCAGCTTGACCAAGTTGCAGGCCGCCTTGGTGCGCCCCTCTTTGGTGCGGAAGTCCTGACAGCGGGCGCTACCGATCACAGTCCCACCCTGATGTCCAGCGAGGAGAAAGGATTTCAGCCTCAAACATGAAGGACACAGCTCGGGTGGTAGAATTTGAAACCTTCACACATGTGTCGCTGAAGTGCTGCTTTCTAATGAACCTTGGCATTTAACTGACTATTTGACCTTCAACGCTGCACCATAGAGAGTAAAAGCTGGACTGTTAGTACATGTGAGAGACTATTTATAGTGCACATGTTATCATTGCCTGTGTGTGTTCGTACTCACCAGCTGCAGCATCATTGACACACTTTCCCAGGTAGCTGGGCGGATATTGTCTCCCCCGTCAACCAGACCCTGGTAACCCTGGTAACAACACAGTGTCACCATATAACAGAAAATTAGCCCTTTAAAAATAATACTTGCAGTGAAGCAACTTCATGTTAGTCACATTCTTTAATTTTCGTCGCTGCTTTAGTCCTACTAACATTCCTGTGTGATGCTGTTGAAAAATAATGCATTAAAAAACTTAATAATTGATTATTTATTTTAATTTGTTCTGGTTATATAATTGACTGTAGTAATGGATAGAAGTGGTACTAACCTCATGGACAAAGTACACCTTGGCTCCAGTGTACAGCCCCACTCGAACGGTGGCTCTCACAGCCGCATTCATTCCTGCATGAACAGAGTGCAGGTCTTGATTTGCACCGGCCTCGTGACTGGACTTTCATTTTTTTGTAAATTATGGGGCATTCTGAATTATGCTGGGTGAATTCAATATGCACAGTGTTGTATAAAAGGATTCAGCTGATATGGGATGTCGCTACCAGTTTGCCCATTCCTTTTTGCAACAATACTGAAGTTCAGTCCAATTAGATGGTGAGCACCTGTGAAGACCAATTCTCAACTCTGTTTCGTATTTCTCGGTTGGATTTGGGTCTGAACTATGACTGGGTCATTTTAACACCTAAACTTTGTAACTCTAGCTGGATGGTTGTTGTTCTTATAGAAGACAAACTTCTGCCACATTTTTATGCAACTTCTAACATGTTTTAGTTCTTAAACTCTTACTAGCTTCATTATTGATAAAAATGGGGATTATTTTTTATCAATAATGGATTTCTCTTTTCCCACTTTCATAAAAAAAGATCTGTGGAGTGCAACTAGATGTCTTGTGAACAGATTCTCACACCTAGGCTGCAGATCTCCAAATCAGCAGCACCTCCAGAGTTAGGCTGTGCTCATACACCAGCCAGAAGTGAACCAATTACGAAATGTTGTGTCGCTCAAGTGCTGAATAATTTCAGAAATGCTATATTTGGCTCCTATGAAAAACGTGTGAATGCGAAACATCAGATGAAACCCACAAGTGCGACAAGGGAGTTAATACCACAACATGACATTGTGAACCTCAATGCAGTCGTCTGAACGAGGGGTTACTTAAAGGACAAGCTGCGGATAGATTAACTTAAAGGGTGCCAAAATCATCTCCTATTACAGTGTAAAAGGAAAGAGGGAAAGGAAGGAAGAGCAGTATGCTTTCTTGTCCTGCCTCACTACATAGGAACAAAAGGTCATGCTTCTAAACTTAGCAGTCGTAATTGTTGCATTCCTTGAAAGAAATGAGGATTACTTTACAGAAAAATGCATATTAAAAGACAAAGGTTGTGATGAAATCAATGTGTAGTTTTGGTTTTGCATTTGTGATTGTGTCCAGTGCTGGTGAAAGTTCACATGGTAAACCGAAGAGAGAAATCTCAGGCTCTCACATGCTGACACTTCAGCTGTGTGGGGTCACTGGCAAACCTTTTAAAGGTCACTTTGGACATATTCCTCATCAAGTTAAAGGTCAGAATATCGTCTGCTATTCTCCTTCATTCTAGCAAATCATGTCTCCCTTTTACCTAACCAAGTTTTATGACAGCTGGGAGAAATTACAGAGTATAATCCATATTTAAAAAATACAGGATCTGATGGGGAGGATTAAATGTTTGAACACGGTTGTGTGTTTGAAATCATTTCTGTTTATTAATGAAGCATCAAAAATAGCCCAGGAAGTGAATGGCAGATGAAAAATAGTCCCATGTGACCAGTGAATAGCTAGCCTGATCACAAGTAGCAATATCAATGACATTAAAGGCTTGAAAAAGATTTTAAAAAATAGTAATATTAACTTAGGCATATTCTGGAAAGCCTGCACTTACCCTGAGCATCGCCTCCAGAAGTGAGCACAGCAATCGCCCGACCCTCACCCATCTTAGTGGGGTCAGTTTTAGCGGGTTGTGCCATGGTTCTGGTTCTGGTTCTGGTTCTGGTCCTGCTCCTGGTTCTGGTCCTGGGACTGTAGCTGGCTGACAGAAAGAGGCCCTGAGTGTAAAAATCTCTCCTGCCCTGCTGGACTCTGAGGAGCTCAAGGTGCCTCTGCAGTAACTCAGTCTGCCTGGTATGAAAAGTGAGCGCAGTTGCAAAAGTGCCCAGCTTAACTTCTCTATTGGCAGCCATGTAGGCACACATAGCTGTGACGGATTTAGACACAAACACACACACACGCATGCAGTACAGTACACACAAAAATATTTAACACCTTCACACTCATATTAAACAAAAACTTTTTATCTTTTAGTTTTTATTTTATTATTTTTGAGATGCTTGTTATTTAAATATATATATATATATATTTACGTTTCAGAAATTAAAACGTAAAATCAGCCGCATTTTTTCAGTGGTAGAGTATCCGCTTGTATTTTTTTTAATCGGTAATTTTGGCTTTTAGTCTCGTAGTACTTTGAATTTACACTCAATGTTTTTGAGTATGAAAAATTTGACTCTTCGTACTCAGTGTGTTAGGTCACGCCTGTCTTGTGGACATTTTGTACCCACTCCTTTGAAAACAGGTTTTCTATATTCTTTGCATGGTGTACTGTAAGGACATATGGCTGTGAGACCTCAGTGAGTATTATCTATCATAAGGAGGTTGCTAAGAGATATTTCTGTTTTGATCAGCAGAACCTGTCAAATAGTCCAAATTTTTAATAAATTTATATTTCATTTTCATATGTAATGTTATATTTACTTCCTGTACTTCTTTTTATTTATATGTTTATTGTATTATTTTTCATTATTTAATTTACTTCACAATGAGATGTGATGTAAATTCACATTACTTCACATTAATGTGAAGTAATTGATGTGAAGTAATCACATCAATTGGAAAGCAATTTAAAAACTGGCATGAAAACTAGTTTTCAAAATGTGCCAGTTTTCATAGTTTGCTCATAGTTTGCTATGAAAACTGGCAAATTTTTTAACGGCCATGTTAAATTTTTTTTTGCCATTATAATTTATTTTACATTATCTATACTTTGCAAAATATTTATGGCCATTTTATACCAATTTAGTTTTCCTTTTATTCCCTTTAATGCAAACAGGAACTTTTTCTACTGAAAGCTAAAATAGTAATGTATGGGTATTTCCAGGATTTTTAAGATTATTTATCAACATTATTTCATAAAGAATTAGACACCAAGAGAAATGCACAGCTGTTTAAAGTGTAGTGGCTGACTTCTTCCATCTTTTCCTAAAAAATAAAACAGATTTTAGTCTTCAGACTTCATATCTACAGCTTTTTCTTCCAGATGAGGCTTGAATATGGATGAAATTTCATACCTTTTTACAGAAATTTCACTAATCAGAAAATACATTTTTAAAAACACATTTGTAAAGAGCTTGATTGCAAATGGACAATTAAAATTCAGAGATCCCAGATAAAAGATGATGTGTAAGTGGTACTGATAGAGCAAGACACTGTATGAGCTCCAGACCAGTAAGGTTCATTTTCTTGATTTTATAAACTTGTCTTAAAATCTACAGTTGCCTTGATGGTTGCCCAGTTTATGTTTTTAAGATTTAATTACATATTGTCTACATCAACAATCTTAAAGATCATTTTAAACCACAATTTGTGCTTTGCAAAATGATTCATACCCATTAAGCCTTTTTTCATTTGTCACATTACATAAAAAATATAATAATTACTATTTTTTTTTAAATAAAGCATGAAATATACTTGCCATTTATACACTACACATTGTAGAACTACTTCTTGGTGTAATTACTGCTGCAACATCTTTTAAGAGGTTTATCTCTCTGTCTGCATATTTGAAGGCTGATTATTTCTTTTAACCAAAATACATCAAGCTAAGTCATATTTGATGGACATCATCTACTTATTTTGACTGGGTCTGTCTAACACATGAAACTCCATTTATCTATGTCATTTAGCTGAATGTTTAGGGTTGTTGTCCTGATGGAAAGTGAACCTTTTTTGTTTCAAGTCTTTTGCTGCATATAAATTTATTTTCTTCAAGAACAATCTTGTGTTTTGCTCCATCCATTTTCCCATCAACTCTTATAAACTTCTTTGCTCAGCCTGAAAGAAAGCAGGTGGCATGGTGACACCACCACATTTTACTGTAGATATTTTCAGGGTCTTAGTTTCCTTCACTGCTAACATTTTGCATAACAGACAAAAAGCTTGGTTTCCTCTGATAAAAGAACTTTCTTCTGTGTGTTTGTTTACAAACTACAAAAGGTTCTGCTGATGGTTTCTTTCAGTAATGATTTTCTTCTTGTCACTCTGCCATAAAGATCAAATTTGTGGAGCGCACATAGTTGTGCTGTCAACAGATTTCTCCCCGTGGAACCGTGGACTGCAGGTCCTCCACAATTACCTCTTGGCTGCTTTTCGGATTAATGCTTCCCTTGCTTTGCTCAGCCAGGTAGACGGCCGAGTCTCGGTAGGTTTGCATTTGTGCCACCTTCCTTCCATTTTCAAATGACAGAACTGTGCTCTGCAAGATTTTTTAAATATGGCTGCAATGTGACAAAATGTGAAAAAGTTAAAGGGATTTCAATTCTTCTTACAATGCAAAACATGTCGATTAATTGTTCATCAGTGATGATTGTCTGTTTTGCCTACTCTCCAAAGTTTAGCTTCTGTTAGCATACACTACACGTTTTATAACAAAACTGAAAGTCTTTTTTTCTTACCAGCACTGCGACCTACACATTCAACTGCAGAGTCATCTCCACCTGGACAGGTAGAATGAAACAAATTAACTCAGGCTGCAAAAGAATCTTCACACTTTGCTGTAAAGTCATCTCACATGATAAACCTTCTCTACAAATGACGAATTGCTCCAGCATATTTCTCCTCTTTTATCCACTTTGTTTATTAGAAACATTTCTCCTTCAGGGAGTAAGATCCCATATCTGTACAGTACAGACGTGCCTACTCCCACTGGTCGCATCTTGATAGAAACAGATGGTGGAAGGTTGGCTGCTTTAGATTTTGTGTGAAAGCAAAAACCAGATGGAAATGTGTTTGTTTTGTTTAGCCTCATCAGACAAAAGTCTTCCCTTGAGTTCGCTTTGTTAACTAGGGCTAGGTCACAACAAGGGTGATGGATATTTGACATTGATGGCTCCTACACACAAAGTCTGTAATTTGCACTTGACTTTAATAGGTTTACATGCAAGAAGTTAATCAATAAGAATGTTTCTGCTAGTTTGTAATGTTCTTAATTTCCACCAGACATGTTATTAATTATAGCGCGGTACGTTGTGTAAGTAATGAGATTCAGCACGGTGTTATAGGTCATAATCATGTATTAATTAAAATGGTCCATTCATTGAGAATGGAATAATACAATATACAATACAAGAATACAATTTGCAACTAAAACACTACAATGTCAAAGCATATGAGGCGCAACTATCTAAATGCAACATGTCACAGGAGTAATCGTAAACTAAAACTGCAGTTTGGTGGGGTCAATGTGATGAAGAGTTCATTGGACTGTGTGAAAATATTCACACTACTTGAACTTTTTCCACATTTTGTCACATTGCGAACACAAACCTCAAAATATTCAATAAGGATTTTAAGTGACAGGCCAACTCATAATTTCATACTTTTCCTCTGGAAGCTGGTAAGAGTTTACGTAAATACAGAGCAACCCTGGAAAGGTTCCAAAAAAAAAAACTGGAGAGCGATGGAAATTCATGCAACAGCAAAGCAACAGTGAACATAAAGCCAGAGCTATAGTGGGTTGGTGATTGGTTTGGATTAAAGTTTAGTAAATGGGTTATAATGGTCCAAAGTCCAGACCCGAATCCAACTCTGAATTTGTTGCAAGATTTATAGTTTTGAGATTTTGTCATAAAAAAATGTATCCCTACTGTTTTATAAGTTATAAACCTCTCTGTGTTAATCTGTTACATAAAATTCCTTTAGATTTCTGTTTATGAAAAGATATGAAAATGTAATGCAAGGCAATGTATCAATTACAATCAGGCTGCTCAAAATCAGTGAGACTACAGCGGACGTCTGTGTCTCATCTGCTTCAGGCACGTGACCCGTCCTGACTGCAAATAGATACAGTGACTATCTATAAAACTCACAGTGACTCCTCCTCCTCACCACCATTACTATGAAACTGCACAGTCATTCCTGTAACTGAACATGCTAACATGTACTATACTTTATTATTTATTAGTATGTTGTAAACAGTCACAGAAAGTTTAAAATTTTTCTAGTTTTTGTTTTTTGAAGAATAAATTTGAACGAGCTGATAAATCCTTCACTGACATTCAAACATAAATAGACTGAAACAAACATAAAACACATGAAATATGTATATTTACACCAATTACTTACCATGACCTTTGTTTCTGAACCATCGCAGTAGACCTAAGAGCAACACAAAGCAGAGTATCTGCAGGGTTGCAGGAACATCGAGTTGCCACATCCTCTCAGTGTCTTTCTTGCAGGAAAACTATTGTGGATCGGATCTGTATTAATAGCTCATATCGTTTCTATACAGTGGAGTAACGGTGCTCATCAGTAAAGCATGCTCAGTACGCAAAAACAGCCCACAGAAAGGTCTGCAACCATTTGAGGGTGAAGCAGCTCCATGTTTAACTGTCAAGTTTGATTGAGTTAAAAAAGTTAAAAGGGTGAAAACTTAATGAACAGAGATAAAGTAGCTCTAAATGCTTCAGGAATTGCTTTGGATTTACTTAAACTTAACCATGCAATACTTTGTCAATAACAATTTATAAGAAACAGAAAATGGTAACACTTTAATTGAAGGGTCATAAGACTGACATGACACTGTCATAAAAATGACATCTGTCATGAACATAAAGTCTTTATGAATGTTTATGACAGTTTTCATGAAGTGTCATTCAGTAAATATTGACACTTTTAATGCAAATTTGCTCTAAAAGTTCTATTGAAAGTCCATTAAAAATACCAACTTTGCATTAATTATCATAATTTACAAAATCATGCAAAGTTGGCACTTTTAATGGACTTTTAATACAACTTTTAGAGCAACTTAGCAATAAAATGTGTCATTATTTACCGAATGACACTTTATGACAACTGTCATAAACATTCATAAAAACTTCTTTATGTTTATGACAAGTGTCATCTCAGTCTTATGCACACCCCTTCAAATAAAGTGTTACCCAGAAGATAATACCTGTATTAATCTGTTTTTATTTGCAAGATTGAAAAAAAATAACAATGAAGTTGTTTACAGTCTGTCTTGAGGGGCTTTGGTTAAGTACAGTGGTTTTATTATACGGTGTCAGTGTTTGTGTTCAATTCCCCGAGGCGACTGCAGTCTGCAGACTGGGAGTTACGTCGCAATGTGACACCAGCGTGACTGTCATACCAGAACAGATTGAGATTACGACTGTGAAGCGCAGGCAGCTTGACTCTGAATGCATTCAAACACATTCAGTAAATATGAAGAATTTCACTCAACAGGTTTTATTTTGCAGTGACTCATCAAGTTGGTGAATCTCTCCCAACTAAATAGCAAATCAGATGAGGCTGAAGCATCAAAATGGCTTCTGAAAATTGACACATCACTGAATACAAAAGGGAATTCATCAGATCCACACGACTCAGGTGGTAACAGCATTTGTGCTGTTACCTCTTTCTGTACCATCTTTTTTGAACGAAATTTTTTTGAGTCTGTGGGGCTGCTGAGTGGCATGTAGCTCTCTCCTGAGGCAAACCACACAGATCGATAGGACCATTTCCAGGTAATCCCCGCTCCTGTCTTTCTGGAGACTGTTAACACTCGGGTGGCCTGTAATAAACCATATGGATCAATAAAACAACAGTTCAACACAAAACACTTCCACCTTCAGCTAATGCAGTGAGACGCAGACTGGATCTGACTGCAGTCTGACCTTTCACCAATTACCTGAATTACTCAGTTCGTAATCAGATCATGTTGTGTGCGTAATTGAAGCAGATACTTTAAAAGAGACGCAACTCTACGAAGCGGGTGTCAAAGGTTTGCCCACAAATGTTGCTCTGACATTTACAAGTTTGTTCAACTCATGTCTTCGCATCCTCTGGCCTGCAAGTTGGTGTTTATCTTTAACTCTGGTTATTTACAAAATGAGGCACTTTACATTTTCTACCTTTGAACCGTTTCACCTGCATTCATCCCTCACAATAATAACAATCTAAGAAAATGGTGGTTCTTGTCTGAAGCCTCACCTTCTGCTCCAACCAATCAAAGTGCAGAAAATCATCTGGGTTTCTGGGGTGGGAATAAAGCTACAAGCAGTTTCACACCTCTTAGGAGCTGCAGAGAGGGGCATCTACTGAACACATGGGGGCGCTAAATTCCCATTGACTGTGCATTCATAAAAGCAACAGAAAACTTTTTCCAAGTCACAGTTGACAGAATGGTTACATATTTTTGTCTGGTGCTTGTGCTCCCCTTCTATAATGCCACCCTGGGCAGCTGTCCATATATATTAGAAGTCCCTGCTTCCCACACACATCCATATATTATATATGTATCAAATACGAAAATCCTGCAGTGGACCTTTATTGAGCTTAATGGCCACTGGCTAAAAGAAATGGGCGTCTGTGTGACGTTGTATTTACGCCCCAGTAGACAGAAAGTCAAGGATTACAAATTTATGGTTCCTAGAAGTTTTGATCAACTTAAAAAGTAAAGTATAATTAATTAAAGGCACAATTCAGTCCCATTTATTTTAAAGTGGTAGAGATAACAAAGACTGCCACCTCTGCCTCCTTAGCATTGGAAACTATGATACTGCAAAGGACATTTATACTTTGTCATCAGATGTGCCAGCAATTGCAGCTGACACTGATATATAAAACTTATACACAAATACAGTGGGGAGAACAAGTATTTGATTCACTGTTGATTTTTCAGGTTTTCCCACTTGCAAAGCTTGTAGATGACTGTAATTTTTATCATAGGTACTCTTCAACTGTGAGTGATGGAATCTAAAACAAAAATCCAGAAAAATACAATGTATGATTTTTAAATAATTAATTTCCATTT